>JAAEEI010039839.1:32202-44321 GCA_012654025.1 Pachypsylla venusta
GACACAATTGGGTACTCGTAAATCGACTCTTTGAAGAGTCGACTCATTTCAAAAAGATGTTCGACTCGTGAGTGAGTCGATCGTGAGTCGATTATGGCTTGACCGGTGGATGACTAGCCCATCCCTAGTCAGGTGCCGCTTTCTAATTTGATAACCGTATACTTTTTCTGATAACAAAGAACAAAAGAAAAAGAACTCAACAACTATATTGATAACTGATTAATTGACAATTATTATTATTGTTCAGTGTTCACATATTAATTAATTAATAATACTAATTACTGATATTTCTGATAGAACTTTCTAAGTGGTAGGTACCTAACATATTTTTCTTATATTTTATATTAAAAAGTAAACAGGTAGGTTCCTACTTCAGGTTTCATTTTCCTTTACGGGCGCAAGTCCCTTTCTTTTCTTCCTCCGTTAATTTTTCGGGTTACGGAGTCGTTATGTTACATTTGCCAATTTTGGTCCGATATTCATCAAACTTGTTTTTACATGTTTCTAAGATCGTAAATATAACAACTAGGCCTGTAGATTTGATCAGTATACAAAACAAATTTTAGGTTCTCCTATGGCCCTAGCGTGGATCATTGATCCATGTATGATATGGTTAGGTTACGTTTATAGGGACATGCCTCGATGATATAAATACCAAGTTTGTGGGGTAAATATCTATTTAAGGGTTAGGGTAACTTTTCCAAAAAAAAAAATTACATTTTTTTTAAACTCGCTTTTTTATTGGCCGTTATGGGTCCATGTTGGACGGTTATACATACACAATAGAGGTATGGCCGTAAAAACGTTTCCTAAACTCTCTAATTAAGTTAAAATTAAAAAAAAAATCGACCATATTTGAAAGGTTACCCTAAAATGCATAATTACCGTTTGTTGGTTAGGACGTATTGGATTATCTTACAACATGAAAAAAAAAAAATCGTGTTGAAGTTCACGCAACAAGGGTAGGATGGGTGCAACCCAGACATTATATTTGTCGTAAGCTACATTTTGAGCAATAGCTGTTACCCATAACAAATGAAATTCGTTCCAGAAAGGTTAAGTTTTCATTTGATCTACTTCTTCAGGTAGTTTATTTTCAGGTATTTTAATTTTGACTGACATTAAAAATGCCCAAAGGAAGAAATAAACCAACCCCAATGGTTATGTTTATGCAAGAAAAGAGAGAAGAGATGGAGAGAACTAAGGGAAGAAAATATAAAAGAGGGTTTGACGAAGATCTTTACAATGACTGTAAACCATTGTATGACCAACTCACGGAGAGTCAAAAACAATTTTATAAAGATTGGGCCAAAGAAGAATGGACAGGTGAGGTATTTTAAAAATTGAAAATAATAAATCAATTCCTTGCCACATTTAATACAACAGATCCGACGTCTCCGTGGCGTCACACTCGTCTTGTACCTGAAAGATATCGAATTCAGGTTGGGTCAAAAATTTGAGAAAGGGTTTGTTTTTTTGTGACAATTACCGTAATATGTAGTAACAGGTGCAAAATTATGAGACTTTTCACTAGAGTTTGTGAAAGTTAATTAATGTCATTACTATTACATTAACTTATCGCATAGATGATCAAAGAAGCAACAATTAGTGTGTACATTTTGACACCTTGACCGAAGAACCTTACTACTCTGTTTGAAAAATGTATAGTTCTTTCTACAGGATTATTTCAACAAATAGAGTTTTATTTCTTTGGCGCTTGGTATTGACTCCAAGTGTCTTTAATTAGTATCGACTCTTTAGTGTTGTTAATGAGAGGAAAGTTCTTAAAAAACAATCGGGTGAAAAAAAAGGATACCTATATAAAATTGTAACCATCTGCATAGACATGTTTACTCTCTTTCAGGCATTAAACAAGACAAAAATAAAAAGCTAACATCAGATGGGACCCCCGTCGCTGAAATTGAGCGTCGGGAAGAAGAGGCTCGCCGAAAGAAGCAATTGGAGTTCAGCATGATTGAACAACGTTTGAAATATGACTTGAAGGCGATCTTACCGATGGAGTTCGTGATCATCCATGTGAACTGGTTCGTAAAACTTCTATTTGATTCTGCGAATTTAGAGGCCTAATAAAGTCTGTGACAGTCAGCACATTCACCTTTTTTATCATCTGTATCGATGTTTTAAAAATACGAGAAATTTATTTTTTCAGAGATCTAAAATCAGCCCGGAGTCATATCCTCCTTCCAAACCGTGAACAGGTAAAAGCTCAGAGATATCAAAAATTTTTATTTATCATATTGTTAGTCCTGATCCGGCAGAGTTGAAATGTTCCTTTTCTGTTCATTTTCAGGTTTTGTGTGGTAAACGGTTCCGATTTCATACCAGCTGAAGTTGCCCTTGCTCGATTTTCTTTAGCGGAAGGGTTATTGGACACATACCATTGCTTCCCGAGGACAGACGAATTTCCTCTTGGCACTCTAGCTGAATCCCAGATCCATAGTGAAAGAACCCATCAGATTCCAACCCGAGGATTTAGAGAACACACAACACCGCTTCAAAATATTTACAGAGAAATCGCTAAGTTTCTTGCGAAGGTATGGAATGTTGTAAAATGTTTTCAGGATGTAGGATTTATTTATTATTTGTCAACATGAAGTGGAGGTAAAGTTTCAGGAAATCGTTTCGCCGCTACACAACAGTCCTGCAGCAGTTTAGTGACTGATATCGCACATTTTATTATTAATAGACGAGAATTTAGAGGATACTTCCTCGACTTTCTATATATTTCTTTCATAATAATGTTGCTTATTTTATGGGAAAAATATTGAACTTTTGTAATTATAATTGGTTTATAGCTTGGTTAAACCTAACGTTGGGTAGAAATTTTAAATACTAAACATAAGAATGAGCTGGCGAGATTCAAACCAAAGACAACCCTGTTGATTCCAAATTTCCCCGTCTTAGAACTTAGAACAATAAACTGTTGAAAAGTGATATGACTTTTATTTTGGAGGACTTGAAAATATAAAAGTTTTCCCTCTATTGGTAAAGTTTGACTGATCACTAATTAAATTAAAATTTGTTTTTCACAGGGTCAAAAGAGTTCCCCTGCCCCTGACTCAGTGTATCCGTTGTATACTTTGAAGGACGATGTCAATGATGTAACCTCAAGAAAAGCTGTGCAAAGCTTTCTCGACACAATTGTGCTCGCCGCACACATTGGAGGTAAATGACACTAGGTCAGATCTTTTCTTTGTAACCAACGTAATAGATTAAAATAGGTCATAAGAGGAGAACTAAAAATAACCGTACAAAAATCACATTCCTTTTGAACCTCTTCTCCAAAGGGGTGTTATATCTCTTTATGGTTTCGAATGCCAAACTACGTTGCTCGGAATGATGGTGGCATGCTTCCGAGAGAGAAATTAACTTTTAAATCTCTTTGATTCTTTAAAACTTTTAAAGTTCTGTAAACTGATTTTCAAATATTTAGAACAAACAATAATGGCACCAAGAAACTGGCGCAGCAAAACTACTCTTTAATCCTATTCTGGATTCTCATTGTTTATTTGTTACCAGATGATCGATACACTAACAGTCCTCACGAGAAGTACTTTAGTCTCTTTGATTTGGCCAAACTTTTGTTGGAAATGAAAAAGAAAGACCTGTCAATCCCTTCCGAAGTCCGTTCCATCACAAATGATGTTGGTCTTGTGGAATCTTTCTTGCGACGTGATACGTTTCTGCAGTCGCCAAAAACTGCGTGTGAGGTAATCGCCCAGACTCTTTAAAAAAAAATTGTGAAAAATACAACTCGGATCAGATGATTTTTTTGAACAAAAGTAAATGATTAATCACACAGGATGTTCTTGTTTCTTGGGCACCTAATGGAGCCTGGTTGGGGTTTAATACAAGCCTTTATTTCAAGTTTTCGTTTTGCTGTACAATGGTATACGTATACCGTCCGGTGAATCGAACCAAAGACAATCTTATAAATTTAGATCTTGGTAATAACTTTTGACTGACTCAAAAATCTACAATTCTGAGGATTTATTAAGTTTCAGTTTTGATAAAATTAATCTCTTCAAACGAATGTTTTCGGAGACAGTCAGAAATATAACCAATTCTGGTTTAGTTAAATCTTTAGACCAACATTAGATATCATCATTTTCCGATAGTAACTTTAAATTGGCATTAAAAAAAATTTGCGAAATTTTTCACCATGTTTTTTTCTTCTAGTGGCACGACGATCAAGACTTGGTGCCCAAGTGTAGTCGCACACGTGTCATATCATGGGTGTACATTATTTGTTACCATTGTAAATCGTTCATTAGAGAAATTATTCCTGGGAAACACATTCCGTTTGAGTCGACCATCAAATATGACTACCAGCCGGCCCCTGGAGTACATGTCAGTCTGGACGATGCGAATTCGGATACCAGTTATGCTACAGGCAGTGTCTATGGATGCGGTACGTATGGAAACCGTAAAACGATTGTTCATAACTAGGGGTACATACAGTATTAATTGATCTTCACATGGTGTACCTTGGGTAATTATAAAGAACTAACAAATCAGACGAGTAGACAATCATTAGGTGATTTTTTTTACTAACCCATCAGAAGTAAACCAAAATCAAATATTGACATAAGAGGAAAATGGGCCAAGGTAAGCCAAGCCCAATACAGCAGAGGTGTTGAATGGTTTGCTTGGTTGTTATGAAACAAGATGGTTTATTCTGATTGTTGCTAAGAGGAGGGGAATCGTCTCTTGATCTCCTGGTCCACTATACAGTATCCGTATATAATATTTTCCACTATTTATTATTTTTAATTTCTTGGATGTATAGTAAAAAGCCATACGCCATATAAATAAAATGTTCATAACTATTGTTCCTGGCCCTGTGTATTTGATGTGACATTTTATTTATAGAGCTCCCTTTAAAATTTGCAAAGGCCTTCCTAGACTATCCCACAGTGCTGGATTAACCTTCCGCGGGGATCGTAGCACTTTCCACAGAGCGGGGCCCCCTCCACCGTCAGTAGTCCACTTTTTGGACTCAGTACAAAAATTGATTATCTTTAGGCCTTTTGGTCTAGTACCTACAGCTGGTAGAGAAAAGTGAAATTAAATTTTGAGTATACCAACATAGATAAAACATGGTTACCGCTCTAGCTAAAAAAACAATTTGCTTATGTTACAATACTCGTTTGTTTATTAAGTTCCTAGGTAGTAGGTACCTACTTGTACTTTCCTAAATTAGATTTTCCCACATACTTTGAAGAGTTGTGGACCTTGTCAAATATGTTTTTTCAATTGTCAACCCAGAAATGTCGAAATATCTAGTGTAAGTTGTCTAAACCCGCCCGTAGCACGTGATACAAGTGTTACTATTGTTAATCCGGCCCTGCTATTACATATCTACTCATCCAATGCCCTGTGAAAACTATCGGGACAAATTTCACAGTGGGTCATACAAGAGTTTTTTCAATGACTCTTCTTTAAAGAGATCAAGTAGAATAGATATTACTCGAAGATATTTGGGGGTGGCCTCCTCACAGCCCGAATCAACCTGAACTGATGTTGTTAAAGCATAATGTAAGTTTAGTTCTGATTATTGTTACGTATTAATATCAGAGAAAATAGGAAAGGCAACAGGAATTCATCCTATGCATCAATTTATTCGTTAGACAAATGATACTCGGGAAATACATATAGTGGATTGCTTAAACTTTTAGAACAAAGTGAATAATTATCAAAAATATTCCCAGGCATAATTTTCCGGGAATCGCTATAGCGAGAGAAGTCATGATGGGTCAGAACTCGTTTAATGATGTCTAAAAAGTGAGAGGACTTTCTCAATTCTGTAAATATTTTTTTAATGAATCTTAGAAATTAAGATAGTAAAGATAGTCCCCCCTTCAAAATTTCAGGTTAAGGTCGCATTAGGGCTCTTGCTTTTACCTCGAAACTCGACGTTATTATCAGTCGTGGCCTAGTTGTGAAAAATTTAGGATTATGTAATAATAATAAAGATTATGTAATAATAGATTATGTAATAATAATAAAGGATTATGTAATAATAATAAAGCCATCTGCGAATTGGCATTTTTTTCAGCCTCTGTATGAATAAATTGCAAAATTGCTTCCTTATCTTCGTGGTGTAGCTAGAAAGCAAAAAAAGGTCTCGGCGTACAGTACAATATATATTTTTTTTAAATTTTGCAGAAAGTCAATTTGAGGGTGACAACGAGTGTGACGATGATACGTATTCCGTGTCAAGTTTCCCCGCCTCTACTAAAACATTGGTGGACGATCTTTCAAATATGTCTGTGCAGAGTCCAAGCCAAGCAAATTCATCATACAAATAATGTTCACAAAGCAACATTTGCCATTTTCATCCACACAATACAGGAGAAAATGTATGCTAGGCTCAAAACAGGCTATACGACATTTTTCAGATTAAAAAAATCCAATCCGGTTTGAACGTACGCGTATAATAAGACACTGTCGCGATTCAGGAGAATATGCAGCCACGGATTAACCTTCCGCGGGGCCCCATCTACCCCCCTCCGGTGCCGTCTAAGTAGCCTACTTTTTGGAGCCCGTTCTTGGTCTTTTGGTCTAGTTCCTGGTAGAGAAAAGTGAAATTAAATTTTGAGTATACCAACATCGATAAAACGATAAGCTCATGCTAAAAGAAAACAAAAGAATGTGCTTATGTTGCAATACTCATTGTACTTTTCTGAATTAGATTTTCCCACATACTTTGAAGAGTTGTGGACCTTGTCAAATATGTTTTTTCAATTGTCAACCCAGAAATGTCGAAATATCTAGTGTAAGTTCTCAAAGCGCGGGGCCCGTAGCACGTGCTACTATTGTTAACCGGCCCTGAGAATATGACTTGACCAGTCTAATTTGAACATAGATTATTCAATTGAATCTGTTTGAGAAGACATTTAGGTGATTTTTATTGAAATATTTTTTTAATATGACTTGACCAGTCTAATTTGAACACAGATTATTCAATTTAATCTGTTTGAGAAGATATTTAGGTGATTTTTATTGAAATATTTTTTTGAAAAGAAGGTGTATAATTTGTTTTAGTTAGTAAAAAATCAAAAAGACTAGAAACTCTTTTAAAATTCAAAAAGACTATTTATCGCCTTTACCTTAAGGCAACAAATATAACAATTCGGTGAAGCTTTTATCTAGAACGCTTTAGTCGTTCCTAAGATAAAGCCCTGTTATTATTAAACGATTTTTTTTTTATCTTGTAATGCTATGATGGTTTTGTTCTAATTAAAAGTTTTTATTATACGAGATTAACTACATGAGCAGTGTGCAATCCGTCAAAATGGCTACCTCGTAATAGTTCCTCGTAATAGTTTTCCAATATTTCCAAAGTCCGCTTATTGTTTTGAAAAGAAGGTGTATTGTATAATGTATAAATAGGTAGTAAAAAATCAAAAAGACTATTTATAGTCTTAAGGCAACAGTTCGTTTTTATCTAGAATGCTTTTGTCGTTCCTGAGATAAAGCCCTGTTATTATTAAACGATTTTTTTTTTATCTTGTAATGCTGTGATGGTTTCGTTCTAAGAAGTTTTTATCATCCGAGATTAATGACATGAGCAGTGTGCAATCTGTCAAAATGGCTACCTCGTAACAGTTCCTGCGAATAGACCAGTCAATTTTTCATTTTTTGTTTATTATTGTAATTAGTGCTAGGATGGCTTCTTACCATTTTTGTGATAAAGATGTGTGACATACTAACGGACATGATGGTCTTAGAAACACGGTTCTGTTGCTACTCTTGTAGTAAAAACAAATCCGTTACTCATTTACTATTGTTTAAAGTTTAGTGCTTATAGTACTTCTGAATGGCAATATTCAGGGCAACCATTGCCGCCCTATAAACCTTTGTAATTTTTCTGATGCCTCGAGATGGTTCTTCCCTCTGCCTGTTATATAGAGGATTGGTTTATAAAAATTATATTAATGAGGTAGATAATATAATACTATATAAATCAAATAATTAGACAGTATCGATTCGGATTAATTATAAAGGTCGCTCGATCTGCACAAGTAATAACATCTCACACTCTGATACACTCACTTCTACTCTGAACACCGTAGAGTCAACATCGGCCTGACGATGATAGTCTGAGTGCTATTGAAAGCTTGCCACCTTTATAATTAATCCGAATCGATACTGTCTAATTATTTGATTTATTTATTATCTTAACGATTCTTCTATAAAAATATTTATAATACTATATCTTCACATGACTGTTATCCAAATTTAACGAAATTAAAATTATATTAATATTGCATTTTTGTTCCCTTGTTGATTTTTGAACTCGGCGTTCATTTCTATTGTTACAAGTAAATTTTTGTACATTTTGGAATTTATTTTTTATAAAAATAAAGAGAACTTTTTTTGTTTTGATTATTATTAGTCTTCCTGGCCTTATTGTTCTTCTAGGATCCTGATTTACCTATTTGACATTAGCAGCATCTAAAAGCTGTACGAGCTGTGGTCGCGAAATTTCCCCTGTGGNTATTGTTACAAGTAAATTTTTGTACATTTTGGAATTTATTTTTTATAAAAATAAAGAGAACTTTTTTTGTTTTGATTATTATTAGTCTTCCTGGCCTTATTGTTCTTCTAGGATCCTGATTTACCTATTTGACATTAGCAGCATCTAAAAGCTGTACGAGTCTGTGGTCGCGAAATTTCCCCTGTGGACTTAGTATGTAGAAACAGTTGTCTGCCAGGTTTACCAATAGGCTGTGAAATCGGATCAAGATCGTTTAAAAAGGTTGGCTCAGCTTTAATTAATTTTAGATCAATCCACAAGTTTAGCGCTAGTTCGGTGGTTACATTGTGCTTCCCAAGATAAGGAAACCTCTGTTTTTCTAATTATTTAGAAGCCGGGTCTTCTAAATAATTAGAATCAACCTGAACTGATGCAATGTTTATCGAGTTACGATATATAATTTGTTCAAAGCAGTAGACCACAAATGCCTTTCATGGCTTACAACATGCATTCTAGGGAATATCAAAGCACCTATTTGTACGTTGACCTTGAGATCTTTCGATTGCAGTTCTCTCTCTCTCGCTCTCTCTCTTAATAAAGGATGTGACACCGGAAAGATATGTTGAGGCAAACAAAAAGAAAAAAAAAAATAACCATGGACCCATATGTTGGACGTTTTTTNATGAAAATTTTAAATTGATGGAATGATGGAGTGCCTAAAAATTATATATTCCGTATATAATTAATAATTATTATAATCCCCACAATGTAATAATAAAATGAGAAAAAAAAACTCCATTAGACAAAATATCGATTCGTCCACCAAAAATTCAAATCCAAATATTCCAACTGACCACTGCCAGATCACAAATGTTGATCCCATTATTGGAGGTGTCAACGCACACGGCGTAACAACGGTAGGCCGAACGCAACCAAAAGTCCACCACATCTATGTAAAATCTCCCCAGCATCCAAATTCAAACTCTCAATAACGAATCGATACCACCCATCAGGAAATATTTTAACCCCTTTTTTTTAAAAAAACAGAAAGATATATATATATAAACATCCGGTAATAGAGACATTGATTGTGTACGGTGCTAGAGATAGCAATGTCTCTTTGAGTTTCTTTTTAAATTTGATTAGCGGTAAGGTTTTGGTGTCTTCGTCCAAATTGTTGTAAATTGTAGGACCCGAAAAAAAAATGCCATGAAGGATGACAGAATTTTTGACAATTTTTAATTAACGTATGAGTATTTCCATTTAGTCTCAGGATTGAGAATTGTTTAGGGGTCCGTTCCCCCCACTCAATGGGCTAAAAGACACTGCGGATCACCATTCATTTGATTTTTTTTTTTTAATTCTTAACGTGATTAGGTATAATGAAATTCGAGAAACACTGCCCCTTAAAAGAACTGGGGGGCACGTGCCCCCGGCCCCACCCTATATCCGCGCATGCTTATTCCTCGAATACACTTGAGCTTCCCCCCTGTCACATCAAATTCACTGCAATAAATGATTCATTGTTAGCGATTGAATCATCTTTACTATTTGATTTGCACTCTCATTGACTGAAACCTCCGAATTATCCACAACCACAAGCTTGGGTTCTCTCATATTTTTGTAAATACTATTAATGACATGTCTAAACATTGCATTCTTTTTCAATTCATCTTCCTCGATAGTGAACTCTTTCCGTTTTGATAATCTCTTCACACGAATGTCTTCTGAGACAGTCAGAAATATAACCAAATCGGGTTTAATCAAATCCTTAGGCCAACAGTAGATATCATCATTTTCTGATGGCAAATTTAAATCGGAATTTTTAATTAATTCGTTCGCCATTCCATATGCTGCAGTACTGTGCCAGAATCTATCCATAACAACAGGTTTTTCTTGAAGAACAGTTTTCAGTTCATACTCTGCAATGTAATTACCCAAGGAATAGTATGCCCGACGTAATAAAGAATCATGGGCATCAAACTTTTCTCTCAAAGGGACGATGATCGGTGGAGGAGTAGATTTCAGAGTTCCTTTCAATTTTGTAGCAACGAGCCTGCTGGTATGAGATTTACCACAGCCATCTAAACCTTCTAATACAATCAGTGGATGTTTTTTGTTGCCTTCTTGGGGAATACTGCTCTGTTTGTTGAAATCATCTTTGATTTTTGAATAAATACGGAGAAGTTCTTCGACCTCTGGTAGTGATGAGTATTGGGCAGATTTTAGAATTGACAATACAGACGCTAAGGTGGGATACTGAGCAAACAATTGGTACTTGGAACTCATCTGAAATGTAAGTTGAAGATAAAAAAAATTGTTTACACATAGTGCATAAGGTGTGTTTGAAAAGAAAGTTCATATTTGATTAGTTTACTGCGTAAACGCGATCAATCCGAGAGGCGCCGGAGGTATGTCAGTCGGTAGTTTGGCTCTTGGCAATTTAGTCGGTACGGAGCGGACCACGCGTTATGTATGCTAGAGTTCAAGAGTTTTACAAAAAGTTGATTCGGCGACTGAAGCGCGTAGAAAACTCTGCAATATTCGAGATTAACGCCACTTAAATGAATCGTCAAGGATTCCTCTCATTCGAAAATGGGTCAAATTTAGAACAGACCGGTATAGAACTGAAATATCGGAATCTTCTCAATTACCTTGAAATGTAAAATATCAATAATTAGATTTCAAAGGTTGCAGCGACACCGAGCGACAGTCTTAAATCAAAGCAGAAAACGTCGAATCCATCAAGCCAAGAACACATTTTTAACACGTGTCATAGAAATATCTATTCCGTTATTGTAAGTAGATCTATACCTATTATTGTGATGTGTCGTCAGAGACCGACAACACGCTTTAACATGTCATAACGCGTGTTTTCAATATCTAACGTGGTCAGATTTTCGTCAGAGTGTTAAAGCATCAGGACCAGGTTTAGAACCTATATTCACCAGCGCCGCGAGTTTTTTTACGTATTCATCAATATTTATTTAAATATGGAGAAACAATTTATAGAAGTATGAAAATATGATTTTTTCTAGTACATTGTAAGCCACGTCAAATTCCTTCTTGGTCATCCTGATATACATTTTACACCTGTCATCGTCATTGTTGATTTCGGGCCACAGAACATGATATTCACCAAATTTGTGGTCTACGTTCGTTTATTGGATGAACCCAGTACTCTCTGGATTCATATTTTAACACAAGCAATGCCGCAGTAACAGCTACCATTTCCTCTTCTTCATCCAACCATTCCATATCTTCTTGTAGGTGCTTCACCAGTTTAAAAACATTGAAAGTATACACACATTATGAAACACAGATATGTGTCCGGCCATGGGCGTACACAAGGGGGGGGGCTGGCCGGCTATAGCCCCCCCGAAAAATTTTTCGAGATAAGCCATCAAATGTGAAACGCGAGTGTATATCATCTAACCCTGTGCTTCTTTTTCAATGTCACGCAGAAAACACTTTTTGGGAAAGGTTTACATAACAAAGTGCAAAGTTAGGGCGATTTAACTTTTTTTCTACATATTTTCAAATTTTTAGTTACCTATTATTATTTGTGGTTTGTGTTATGTGTTAGCTAGTTGACTAGAGTGTTTAATAATAATTA
>JAAEEI010039839.1:64047-84699 GCA_012654025.1 Pachypsylla venusta
TCCGGCGGATCTTCTTATAAATTTCATATGTTGTTCGAATCCTGCGTTCCATGGGGTTATCAACATCTATCTGAGATATCCGGCGGATCTTCTTGTAAATAATTTCATATGTTGTTCCAATCCTGCGTTCCATGGGGTTATCAACATCTATCTGAGATATCCGGCGGATCTTCTTGTAAATAATTTCATATGTTGTTTCAGTTGGAAGTGTTCAATCACATTATGTTGAGGTCTTACACTCGGAAAGTCGACATGGATGAACCGCCCAGACTTGAAGACCCAATGGATGAACAAGATAAACGAATGATCCGACTAAAGGCTAACAACATCAATGATGACGAGCTCGAAAAGAAATACTACAGGTATGTCGCAGGTCACATTTCTTTGCCCCCCTCCCCCCCACAAATACTATAATTACAGGTTTCGTGGCAAGCAGAGTTTTTTTTTTGCTTAATATCTCATTAACATCTATTGGTCATTCGAGGTGGGTGTTTATTCGCTGGAAACTTACAAACACGCTACCACCAATTGACGTGAGACCAGACAGATACTATTAATTTTTTTCT
Organism: Pachypsylla venusta; assembly: GCA_012654025.1. NCBI lineage: Eukaryota > Metazoa > Arthropoda > Insecta > Hemiptera > Aphalaridae > Pachypsylla > Pachypsylla venusta. The sequence continues at coordinate 64,614 of JAAEEI010039839.1, forward strand.
GAGCAACTAACCTAACTGAAAATATAGATTAATTGAAAGTAGAAGGTTAATTTTCACGATTAAATTGTGGGAAATACGAGAAAACTCACTTTTAAACGTTTAATTCACAATTTTATTGCTTGAAAATGACAAAACTTTGGAGAAATCAAATTTTTATTCGGATTTTTTTTAAAATATGCAGAGAATTTTTTGTTTTGTTTTGTTTTGGTGTATTTAACAGGTTAGGGAACATGAAAAAAACATGCACCATCTACGCTAACTGCTAAGTCATATACGTTAACACATATTTGCCTGGTCTTTTTTCTGATCTCAAAGGAGAAAAGAAGAAATAAATACATTTTTTTTAGATCAAAACACTGGTATTCAATAGTGAACCTTTGGAATTGTTACGAAAAAAAACTTACAAAAATGAAAAAGAGAAGAAAAAAACAGTATAAAATACAATTATTGAAGTACCAATTCAGGGATTTTCAAATCCTGGGGCTTGGAAAAATGCTCTCAGGAGGCAAATGCTAGACAAATTGTCATGTCCCAAACTTGTCCTCAGCTGACTACAAATAGCCCAGCTGCTGAGAACGCTCTTTCCGATTCAACACTTGTAGGGGGAATAGTTAGTATACATACTGTACTCCTTCACAATACCTAAGATCATGTTTTTTTTTTTTTAAAAAAAAAATCTTTTTAGTTCGGGATTTGCGGGATTGGAGTTTGCGGATCCCGCAGATTGAAAATCCCGCAAAAAACGCGCGGATCCCGCAATTTGTGGGATCCCACATTTGCGGGATTGGAAGCCCTTAAGCCAGTAGATGATAATGTAATTTCTCATTTCACAGATATGGTATCAAACCTGAATGGCTCCTGGCTAACCGAGTAATCAATAGCAAAACGCTAAGAGACGGTAGCACCATTTACTTGGTCAAGTGGAGAGATCTAGCCTACGATCAGTCTACATGGGAAGACGAAAACGAAGACATTCCAGGATTTAAAGAAGCCATTGAATTTTATAATGTAAGTAAAAGTACCGAAGGCGTAATTTCTTCCAATCCATATATGACTTGCTAACTTTCCATGAGGAAAAGTAAATCATACTTGAGATTGTAAGAAGTTACTTGAGGGTGACATCCTCACGGGCCGAGTCCACCTGGACTGATGGTATAAAATAACGCAAAAAGCAACTCTGTAATATCATTATAACTCTTGGGTTACTGACTTAATTATATTGCAGTGATTATCATGGTTCTGGGGGCCCATGTCATTTATCAGCCTCCAAGAACGGATGTATGATGACAATTAAAAACATAAGCAGTATACTACAACTTATATAGAATTGCTGTCTCATACATCTGGCTACCATCTGATACGATGATGCCACTATTGAATCACACGACTTTCCTTATCTATAAAAAAAGAAGAAAGTATTATAATTGGCTGAAATTTTCGATGTCGAGTTTTCAATGCCAAAACACGTTTTGAAGCCCTCAGAGGGGAAATACAATTTTATATTACACTTCTTGATATATTACACTTCAACCTAAATTGTATTTGTTTTGCCTTCTTTGCCTTCCACCGCTAATTAGCGGCCAACAATATATTATACTACAAGCTAAGTTATATTCTTCAATTTCTTGTATGAAATTGATATGAATAGGCACCAAATTTCATGTTCTACCTCTTTCCATTCTGGTTTTAGGCGGAACCGCCAAAAAGCGGCCTTCAACCGCTAATTAGCGGCTAACAATTTATTACACTTCAACTTAAATTGTATTTTTCAATTACCTGTGTGAAATTGATATGAATAGGCACCAAGTTTAAAGTTCTAGCTATTACCGTTCTCATTTTAAGCAGGATATGCGAAAACCGCTAAAAAGAGGCAAATAACCGCCATGGTTGTATTCGATTTCCACCAAAAGCTTATTTTGCCGTTCATAGCATAAAACCGACATACATATAAAATTTCAAGCCTCTAGCACTTGCCGTTCTTGAGAGATCTTGTTCACAGAAAGACGGACAGACAGACACACACACGGACCAATGGCTGAAACTCGAGATTTGGGCTCTGGGGACCCCAAAACGTGTTTTAGAATTTTTTTAAAATAAAAATTTTTTTTTTTTATTATTTCATTAGTTTCTAAATATAATTTTCCCTTTTCTTACCTAAAGACATTACAATTTTTTTTTTTTTTAATTTTTTAAAAAATTGTAATTTGTAGCACATTTTTTCATGATTTAAAATAGAAATTTCTCTATGAATACAGAAGTTAACGGAAAAAGTGATTTACCGTTGAAACCTTAATAACGTCAGGATATTTTTTCCGTTTTTGTCCCAAAAAAATAATGTTGAGCAACCGTGGGAGAGTCCCGTTGTTTTTTTCAAAGTTCACAAAAATAAAAAAAAAAAAAAAAAAAATCAAGTTAGCTCAATAACGAGGCATTAGGTCAAAGTTTCTGGTCATGAAAGTAATTTTATCTGAACAGAAATTTTCCATGTGTTCCAAAAATATCTTCAAATTTTTAAAAAAGGTATGTCCAAGAAAGTTATGAACAGATTTGTGACGTCAGGCGAACACGTGTAAAAAAAGATGAAAAATGCGAATAACTCAAAAACAAAGCTTAAAAAGTTGAAGGGAGCATTTTTGGTAGGTATTGGCATCTAGAATCAGCCCATTAATTATTGTACTCGTTAACTGGGACACCCTGTATATAAGGAAAGTCGTGTGATGTTCACACCAGATTTTTTTTTTATTCAGTTTTGGAAAATTGGTAGAAATAGGTTTATATGGGGTTCCCGATAAGGTTTTGATGGCACATGGCTGGAACTCTGTGGGTCGTACTAGTGCGGTGAATGGGGGCGCCATCGTGGTGAAAAATTGACAAATTAATATTTATTTATTTTCGACAGGATTTGAAGTCTGCCTATTATAATGATGGTAAAAAGAAGAAAGGCAAAGGTCGCGCCAAAAACAAGAGCAAAGAAATTCAAGACGAGGAAGATGGTTCATTGTCAAAACCTAAAAGATATACCCCACCACCTGACAAGCCGACCACAGACCTTCGCAAAAAATATGAAAAACAACCACCTTTCTTGGATGAAACTGGAATGTCCCTCCACCCTTATCAGTTGGAAGGTATCAACTGGTTGAGATACTCGTGGGGTCAAAATATTGATACCATACTTGCTGATGAGATGGGTTTGGGAAAAACCATTCAGACCATTACATTTTTGTATTCCCTATTCAAAGAAGGACACTGCAAAGGACCATTTTTGGTAAGTCCGAGTTAATCTCTTCAAATATTGTATGATGATATTTTATTTCTCAATTTATTTTTCTTGTAGAAAGCCACTCTCACATTATATTTTTCAAGGACTTTTGCCAGTTTGTAAGAGTCTTTTCCTCTGAACAAGCGGAGAGCAGTATTGTTCAGAGGAAAAGACTCTTACAAAGTAGCAAAAGTTCTTGAAAAAGATAATATGAAAGTGGCTTTTTACAACAAAAATAAATTGAGAAATAAAATATACAATAACAAAGATAGAATTCGAAGCGTTACATATACGAAAAGCGATAAATGCTGAAAATTGCATTTTTAACTCACAACTCGAAAGAAAGGATAATTATGAAATAATTATGTAACATAGGTTCAGTTTTCGGGAATTGGATTCATGTAAATGCGGCTTTTCTGATTTCTAATTCTTTGTAAACGCGGCTTAATCTCGCGCATGTTTTTTTCTCCCTTCTTTATGTTTATTTTTTAAAATTTAACTAGTTGTTCTGAGGCTGTCTCCAGGAGGAGACGAAACATGTCAACTCAATTGTAAATTATATTATGTAACCTAAATTCCTTTCTTCTGGGACCAGACAGATAGTGTTATTTATTTTCTGAGCAACTTACAAACTTAAAATGTGGTTTATTTGAAAGTAGAAGGTTAATTTTCACGATTAAATGGTGGAAAATACGAGAAAACTCACTTTTAAATGTTTAATTCACAATTTTATTGCTTGAAAATCGACGAAACTTTGGAGAAAGCGCAAGAGTTTTTAGGGAGCGACTTTATGAGAAGAACAAGTTTAATCGAGGCATGGCCGATCAAAACGTTTCCTAACCTCTCGGTGGGGGGGGGGGACTGGGACGTTAATCTAAACACTTATATTAATAAAATAAACAAACTTGCACTGGACTTTTTTCATATTGGTACAACTATGTCTGCTTCAGTTCAATATATTCAAATAGTTCAATAAATACGGAAGAAAAAGTTTTTTTTTTTTCAAAATAAATTAAAATTGAAGTGAATTAATTAATCTCCCACCCCTAAAACGTTTAAAAAGCCTTTTTAAATTATATTAAACAACATTTTAAGTTTGTAACTTGCTCCAAAAAAAATTAATAGTATCTGTCTGGTACCGGAAGAAAAAGGTTTTTTTCAAAATAAAATAAAATTATAGTGAATTAATTAATTTTCCACCCCTAAAACGTTTAAAGAGACTTTTTAAATTATAATAAACCAAATTTTAAGTTTGTAAGTTGCTCAGAAAATAAATAACACTATCTGTCTGGTACCTTTCTTCTTTATGTGTACCTACAGGTGTACATATGTGTATACTACTGTAAAATTTGCAAATACATTTTTTTTTTAGACAAGTGAAAACTCAGTTTATTATTTAGTTTGTGTTTTACAATTTGTTTTCCTCCCATTTCATTAGACATTGCCCAAGGCAGCATTTGAATCTGACACATTTTGTTCGTTTCGTTTTCTGTTCTAGGTGAGTGCTCCCCTCTCCACAATCATCAATTGGGAGCGTGAGTTTGAAACGTGGGCGCCCGACTTCTATGTTGTCACCTACGTTGGAGATAAAGATTGCCGTTGTGTCATTCGAGATCATGAAATATCTTGGGAAGATAACTCAAATCGTGGTGGCAAAGCTTGTCGTGTTCGTACTCATACAGTCAAATTTCACGTTCTGTTGACCAGTTATGAACTGATCTCTATTGACGTTGCATTACTGGGAAGTATAGATTGGGCAGTGCTTGTTGTTGATGAGGCGCACAGATTGAAGAGTAATCAATCCAAGGTGAGAACCTTCAAGTATTTATGACTATTTTTGTTTTGTTTTCTATTTTTTAATCTAGTATTTATGACTATTTTTGTTTTGTTTTCTATTTTTTAATCTAGTAGTAGCGGTTTTTCTCATGAAATCAACCGTTCTTCCCATTTATAGACAGGGTGTCTACCAGACTGGAAATCCTGGAAAACCTGGAATTGTCAGGGAATTTTAGGAGACTGGAAATGTCAGGGAATTTAGGAAAAAACGTCAAAAGTCAGGGAATTTTTCAAATTGAGTTTTTTTTTATGAGAAAAAAACCTTCAAGTATTTATGACTATTTTTGTTTTGTTTTCCATTTTTTAATCTAGTAGTAGCGGTTTTTCTCATGAAATCAACCGTTCTTTCCATTTATAGACAGGGTGTCTACCAGACTGGAAATCCTGGAAAACCTGGAATTGTCAGGGAATTTTAGGAGACTGGAAATGTCAGGGAATTTAGGAAAAAACGTCAAAAGTCAGGGAATTTTTCAAATTGAGTTTTTTTTTATGAGAAAAAAACCTTCAAGTATTTATGACTATTTTTGTTTTGTTTTCTATTTTTTAATCTAGTAGTAGCGGTTTTTCTCATGAAATCAACCGTTCTTTCCATTTATAGACAGGGTGTCTACCAGACTGGAAATCCTGGAAAACCTGGAATTGTCAGGGAATTTTAGGAGACTGGAAATGTCAGGGAATTTAGGAAAAAACGTCAAAAGTCAGGGAATTTTTCAAATTGAGTTTTTTTTNTTTTGACAAAATTTGATATACATGTTTAGGATATGAAGGAAATTTTCTGTATAGGTCCGTGGGCCCCAATAATGTGTTTTTTGAAGTCAGATGGGGGAGACAAAATCTTGAAAAAGTACACTGGAAAATTTGAAAAAGTAGACTGAAAAACCTGGAAAAGTCAGGGAATTTCACTTTGACGATTTGGTAGACACCCTGATAGATGAATGATTAATTAAAATGGTAGAAACAGATTGATATGAGTTTACCGAAAAGATTTTGATGGTCCTTGGCTGGAACTGTGATGGTAGACGGTCCAGGTCGTCCCGGTGCGTAGAACCGGCCATCGTGATGACGTCAATTTTTTAATCGATATCTTACCTGAAAAGTTATCTTGGCCGACCGAGTGGAAGATGGTGAACCAGTTGGAAGACCGTCCTTACGATGGGCGGTCCTGTGCATCTGGGCGACCAGGAACCTCGAGGCTGAGGTCTTCAAACATCGCCCCGGGACCCTTGAAGAGTTAAAGAAGGCAATTCTGGAAGAAATCATGCAAATTGATGCGGGTATGCTACCGAGAGTCATGGAAAACTTCCGCGAAAGACTCCAAAAGTGCATCACTCGTCAAGGCCATCATTTGAAGTATTTGAACGACATTATTTACAAAACATAGATGGAGAAAAACTAGAATACACAGGCTTAGAGAATACCAAATTCAAATGTGGAAATACTAATTGCCGCACCCTGTAGTAATATATAAATGCGAAAGTAACTCTGTCTGTATGTATGTATGTATGTTACGCTTTCACGCTTAAACTACTGAACCGATTTTGATGAAATTTGGTATGGAGATGGACTAAACTTTAGGAAAGGACATATGCTACTTTTTATCGCGAAAAAAGAGGTTGAAACTATAAACGGTCATGTCTATAAGGCGCCAAGCGAGGAGGGATGCGGAAGTAACTCTGTCTGTATGTATGTTACGCTTTCACGCTTAAACTACTGAACCGATTTTGATGAAATTTGGTATGGAGATAGACTAAAGGACATATGCTACTTTTTATCTCGAAAAAAAGGCCATGTCTATAAGGTGCCAAGCGAAGCGGGCGTATCCTGCTAGTAATAATATAATATGACTAGCATGATACGCCCGCTTCGCTTGGAGCCTTATAGACATGACCGTTTATAGTTTCGGCGCCTTTTTTCGCGATAAAAAGTAGCCTATGTCCTTTCCTAAAGTTTAGTCTATCTCCATACCAAATTTCATCAAAATCGGTTTAGTAGTGTAAGCGTGAAAGCGTAACATACATACATACAGACAGACAGAGTTACTTTCGCATTTATAATATTAGTATAGATGTTACCAAAATTTGTATGATGTCGTTTGACTGGAACTGTGATGGACTGGGTTCAAGGTAGTCCTGGTGCATCATGACGTTAAAACTTAAAATTACTATCAGGTCTTATATATTGTCCTTCATTTTACTTTCAGTTTTTCAAATTACTCTCCGGCTATACGATCCAAAACAAGTTGCTTCTTACTGGAACCCCATTGCAGAATAATTTAGAAGAATTGTTCCATTTGTTGAATTTCTTGACGCCAGAAAAATTCAACGACCTTCAAGTATTCCAAAACGAGTTCGCCGACATTTCTAAAGAAGAACAAGTGAAACGTTTGCACGACCTTCTGGGACCTCACATGTTGAGAAGATTGAAGGCAGATGTGCTCAAGGTTTGATTTTGGTTTTATTCCTCCATTTTTGTGTAGATGAAACGGAACGATCGCAAATCTGATTGATTAATTGCTAGAATTAACCTCTAAAATTTACTTTATCTTCCGATAAATATACGTATAATTTTAATAGCATTTCAATGTAAATCAGCCCCCCCCCCCNCCCCAATATCTCGGGTCAATATCTTAAAATTTGTCGCGACAAATTATCAACTCAAAGCGAGAAAGTTTTAGGTGGCCCTTTAGTCCTTATTTTAGGACATTTTCTACAAAGGTTTGGCCAGCCATTCCTGGGTTACGAGTTCAAAACCGAAAAGGACAAAATAATATTTTGAATTGACTAAAAAGTGAGAATGGCCGTGCCCCTAAGGCGCCTGGAGAAACTTTTAAATCTTGTTTTTTTAAAGGTTGCAATATACATGGTGGACACAAATTTGTTTTAAAGATAGCAATATATACGATTCTTATATTGCTATCTTTAAAACAAAGATAGCAATATAAGAATCGTAGCAATGCACGGGCGAAACAGCTAGTATTTAATATTTTCCGACTTCTAACACAGTCGTATTTTGCAAGAGAATAAAAAATTATCGATATATTATAATTGTACGTCCTTTTCATTACAGAACATGCCCTCGAAATCTGAATTCATTGTTCGAGTAGAATTGTCTCCAATGCAAAAGAAATACTACAAATACATTTTGACCCGAAACTTCGAAGCTCTAAATCCAAAGGGAGGTGGTCAACAAGTGTCCCTGCTCAACATCATGATGGACTTGAAAAAATGTTGTAATCATCCATACCTTTTCCCTGCTGCGGCAGAAGAAGCGCCCATTGCAAACGGCCAGTATGAAGTACAAGCCTTGACTCGAGCTGCAGGAAAATTGGTTCTCCTCAGTAAAATGTTGAAGAAATTGAAAGAAGATGGTCACAGGTAGGAATCGGATCATTTGGTTCAAATCAATGTTAAGATCTTTGTTGGGCGACGACGGGTATATCTTTTAGGGATTGAGACTGTAAACCATAAGATCTTCACCATCGGCGTTCCAGGCGCGCTTATTCAATCTCTTATGCGCATACCGCCGCGCTCTCCGAAACTTAAAATCTTATCAGTCAAATCTATGAACGTAATAAAAAAAAAATATAGAAAAAAAAATCTTAAGTGGAATGTTACCACTAGGCGAGGTTAATGCCTGAGACATTTTCTACTACCTAACCTTTAGAGCTCAATTTTCATATGGTCAAATACTCAAATTATTGAGGAAAAAAATCCTGCCTCTACTGGGTTTTGACCCCACACCCTCCTGTTAACCAGGCGAGCGCTTAACCACTGAATTCACTTCGTACCATTTTCTATCAAAATTAAACAGTGCGGCATTCGAGAGTTATCGTGAAAGAAATAGAAGAAGAGATGTTTGAAAAAATGGTGGAGAAAAAACTAGTCTTCACTTTGTTCTGTCCTTAAGTCATCATCTGCGCATATTTCCTTTTGGTAATAATAGGTATTTACTGTCACATTGTCGCACCAGTAGAAATACAAAGAGGGGAGGTGGTATGTCACAAAATGTGCAATTACCAAGTGAATTCAAAGTAATAATTATGATTGAGGTCGCACCAGTAGAAATACAAAGGGGGGAGGTGGTATGTCACAAAATGTGCAATTACTCAAAGTAATAATTATGATCGAGAAGTTTTTTTTTAACTCGGGCTTATCTCGTATTACTTGCGACTACTGGTATTTCTACCGACGAGTTCGACGACATATCAGATATCAGTATATCAGCAAAATGTTGCTATTACCATTTACCATAGCTTGTTCATTGTCCTCAGTCCTCACACAACCAGATTTTTTTTTTTTTTTTAAACACTTTATTGAATGAAACAATATGTTTATATCGAAAAGAGGAAGGATAGAAAGAAAGAATTAAGAAGAAGAGGGAGAGACAGAATTAAGAAAAGATATAGTTTGGCTAGTTTAATGTATTATTATTTGTTTACTGTGTTCAGCAACCAGTGGTTGTTGACACATTAAAATTATATCTGACGAAAGTACAAATTAGAATACCTGAAAAAAATTTAGAAAACCTGTAAATAGTATATATAAATTAGAAAATCAGTAAAAAAAAATATATAAATTAGAATACTTGTAAAAAAATATATGTAAGGTTAAAAAATAAAAAAAGTGATAGGTACTAATACATACAATACATATATAAAAATCTGCAAAAAAAATCATAGGACGTCTTCTATGCAGTACGAGGCTGATTCCGAAAGATCATTTTTTAACCGAATTTTAAATTCCTCCAAATTTCCCTCTCTCACGGACGCGTTGATATTTTTGTAAACCCGGATACTCTCGTCCGTATAGTTCATTCGAGGGGCGAGGTTAATTGAATGAATGGAAAAACCATTTTTTTTAGCCAAACAGTATTCGATCGGACACACTGTCCTACTGAAGTGATCAATTGTTATGCTGTTTTATTCATTACAGAGTGCTCATTTTCTCTCAAATGACGAGAATGTTGGATCTTCTGGAGGACTATCTGGATGGCGAAGGTTACAAATACGAACGTATTGACGGCAACATCACTGGTTCCATGCGACAAGAGTCCATTGATAGGTTCAATGCACCCGGTGCTCAACAGTTTGTGTTTCTTTTGTCCACACGTTCGGGTGGGCTTGGTATTAATTTGGCCACTGCGGATACTGTCATTATTTATGATTCGGATTGGAATCCTCACAATGATATTCAAGCTTTCTCAAGAGCTCATCGTATTGGACAGGCTAATAAGGTAAATTTAGGAATCCTCACAATGATATTCAAGCTTTCTCAAGAGCTCATCGTATAGGACAGGCTAATAAGGTAAATTTAGGAATCCTCACAATGATATTCAAGCTTTCTCAAGAGCTCATCGTATAGAACAGGCTAATAAGGTAAATTTAGGAATCCTCACAATGATATTCAAGCTTTCTCAAGAGCTCATGGTATAGAACAGGCTAATAAGGTAAATTTAGGAATCCTCACAATGATATTCAAGCTTTCTTAAGAGCTCATCGTATAGAACAGGCTAATAAGGTAAATTTTAGAATGACGATTGTCAAGGTCAACTTACATTTGTGTGAGAAATTATGTTGTATTAAATAATGAATTGAAATCACCTTAATCTTTATATATAAAAGGCAATGTCCCGAGTGACTCATCAACGTAGAGCCGAAACTATTATTGCTGCAGACTTGAAATATGGCAGGGACCTTCGTTGCACCATGTAAGTGTGCACTGACAAAGGATTTTGCCAAATTTTAATTTTAAGGGGTAGAAATCGCGAAAAGTAAACAATCCCCATAAGAAACACATTGGAGATAGCATGATGATACATGTATATACATACAAAAGCGTACACGCCTACTTTCACACGGGAACGGACATGCCTCTAAGGTGCCAATCTATAGGCCGTAGCGAAGCACGGGCGAAACAGCTAGTCTTAATATACAGATTGGGGTCAAATGTAATTCCATAATGTTTTTTTGGTGTATGTTACGCCTTAGCAAGAACTTTGAACAATGGTAACAATTCGACCTAAGAAGTAAACAATGGTCAAATTTTAACAATGAAAAATTCGAGGGGTGTTCAAAAAGTAAGTTTCCCAAGTCTGCCGTTTTGCCCAAGCGCCATCTAGCGAGCTGGGACCGAACATAGTTTTAGTTTAGGATATACCGATAAGAGCGGAACCAGTCTTAGCTGCCAATTTTTTTTTTTTTTTTTCATCAGTAACGGCTCGGAAACTATGGAGCTACCTGTGAAAAACGTGCCCACTTGTGAGTTGCGTGCAGTTATTCGTTTTTTAACTGCAAAAGGGCTTGATGGCAACGAAATTCACACTGAATCAGTGCATATTTATGGTGACAAATAATCTGTTTTCATTACAAATATGTCCCCCTTGATATGTTGACATTTTGATGAGAATAGATTTGTGTTTCCAACAGTGTCGAAGATATTTGAGACTGCGTAAATTAAAATGGGCCACCCTATATACACAAGTCAATTTAGAATCGCCCTATATTGTTTCTCTTTTTCTAGGTGATGATTTATCGGTTTGTAACAAGAAATTCAGTTGAAGAAAGAGTTACTCAAGTCGCCAAAAGAAAAATGATGTTGACTCATCTTGTAGTACGGCCTGGTATGGGAGGAAAACAGGCCAACTTTACAAAACAAGAATTGGACGATATTTTGAGATTCGGTACTGAAGAACTGTTCAAGGAAGAAGAAGTAAGTCGATCTAAAATTTTATCAGCCAAATCTAAGAACAAAAAAAAAACAAGATTAATTAAAATCGGACAGGGCGTTCGAGAATTATCGTGGAACCAACAAAAGGAGAGACGTTTGAAAAAAAATCTTGGAGGAAAAAACTAGTCTACATTTAACACTTTTCCGAAGAAAAACCTCTTATAAATTGAAGCAGTTGCATTGTATCCTAAGTCGGATTGATTTTAAATTTGCTCCAAAAGAACTCGAGCGAATGCTCGTTCGTGCTCGAGCCTGATCCACGCGATGTCGGTTTAACTGATCGTCAGAAATGTTCGAGCAGTGTGAACAGAATGCTCGTTTGTGTTCGTGCTCGTCGAAAACTGGCGAGCAACGATCACGAAAGTTCGATGTTCGTGTATGTTCAGGCAGTATAAATGGGCCTTTAGATTTAAAGGAGATGTACTATTTAGAATACACTTCACATTTCTTACCAGTGTATCAAAAATTAATATTAAAATTTCGTAACTATCAATTCGAATGGAATACTCTTAACTTTAAATTCAAATAGGTGTCAGATTTAAGGAGTATTTTTATTGTAAATATGAATGGTTCCGTAAAACCAAATTTTTTTCAGTGCTGTTTTTTTTTTTAATATGTAGGTACGTATAAGACATCAATAAAAGTACATAGAAAGATGGAAGGTTAAACAATTTCAATTTCCAAAGGGTAGGAGATCAAATTTTCCGATATTTGCAAAGTATAAAACTCTGCCAATGTGACACATGGGTTTATTATTTTACTGGCTAAAAAAATACCCCCCCCCCTCAAAAAAAAAAACTGGGGCGTAATTAGACCCTAAATTTGACATACATACCAAATTTCAAATCATTCTCTTTTTAGACAGTAATACTGAAAGCGGCTAAAACCGACAAGGGTGTATTCGATTGCATCCAAAAGCTTTGGGACACAATTTGAGCCCAGATAGGACCTTTATACCAAATTTCATCTAAATCGATCAACGCTGAGTGGAAAAAGTGCCTATCATGGCGTACGGCGTGGTGCACAAACGTTTTCTTTTCCGATTTTTGGATTCTACTTACGTTGAAACGTAATTTTCTTTTGCGTGACGATTCCTAAGGTTCATTATTGAAAATAATAAACCGAAAACAGTCTGACATATTTTTTTGGAGGAAAGGAAATTTACAGTCACGGGAATAGACTTTTATAAATTTGAAAATCCCCTTTTTTACAATTGTCATTTCTTTTGCAGGGTAAAGAAGATGAAGCTATTCACTACGATGATAGAGCCGTCAACGATTTGTTGGACCGCTCCAAACAGGGTATTGAGAAAAAAGAAGACTGGTCTAATGAATATTTGAGCTCTTTCAAAGTGGCCAGTTATGTGACCAAAGAAGAAGATGAAGAGGTAGGTTCCGCTATCTAGGTCCGTCAGAATGAAGAAACTGCTTAAAATGGTCATTACTTCGGAAAGGGTTGCAAGATAGCAGGTTTATAATTACTTTCTTATATTTAGCATTAAATGAATACGTGGCAACTCAAGTCCAAACGAATAAAGGTGCAGCCAACGGGGCATCGATTTTTCGTTATTGGTAAAAAAGACCAGTATACAGAGTGTCACAAAAGTCCGAGACCACCTGAATATCTTTTGAACGGCTTTATGTGGAGTTTTGAAATTTTGCATGGTATTATGTCCCAAATTAAACCACCTGATGGTGTGACCAATTTTTCAAGGGCGGATCCCATGTGGCCCCTAGGTGGTCCAACTTTTGTTTTTTAAATACGAACATTTGAAATTTCCAAGATATGACTTCCAAGAGTGTCTAAGACTAGGCGAATTATTTGAAATGGGATATTGAATGATTGCATAGGACACCAAAGTCGAGGAACCTGCTTTTTAGACATAATTCGCCTAGTTTTACACACTTCGCCTACTTTTAAAAATAATTCGCCTAATTTTAGACACTCTTGGAAGTCATATCTTGGAAATTTCAAATGACCGCCATTTTGAAACCAAACTCGATAGACGTGTGAAATTATTCGCGAAGTACTTCTAATTTTATTCTCTTTCTGAAATTGTATCACAAGATGGGGGCCGTTCATATTTAAAAAAACAAAAATTGGACCCCCTGGGGGCCACATGGGACCCGCCCCTGAAAAATTGGTCACACCATCAGGTGGTTTAATTTGGGATATAATACCATGCAAAATTTCAAAACTCCACATAAAGCCGTTCAAAAGATATTCAAGTGGTCTCGCACTTTTGGGACACCCTGTATAGCGCGGACACAACGTAACTTCTGACGTCACTTTTTTGTTTAGTTTTGGGGCGAGAGCTCAAGGATGATATACTCGGTGCAATCTAGGAGATCCCAAGGTCGTTCACAAGATGCACACCCATGCAAGCGTAATCTACAGCTTTTATTTTAACCTCGATTTGTCAGACTTAATCATAGCATGGCATTATAATGTTCTTAACGTTTTCGACGACATTCTAGCTCTTTTTAGATCAAAATGTCCCACCAGGAATTGATTATTTACCTTGAGCGCACATGAGTCAAACAATGTCTGTTCGCTTTTACATTTCAGGAGCAACCCGAAAATACAGAAATCATAAAACAAGAAGCAGAAAACCAAGAGCCTGCCTATTGGGTAAAACTGTTGAGACATCATTACGAACAACAGCAAGAAGATATTTCCAGAACTCTTGGCAAAGGAAAGCGAGTCCGTAAACAGGTATGCATCGGTGACCAATAGATTAGTTTCGTATTTTTTGTCGTCACTCTTTTAGTAAATTTTTCGACGTTTTAAAGAATCTTCTCGCTTGCCAATCAATCTGTCATTAGACTGCATTATCATAATAATAATCTTTATTGATAACAAATAAATGAAATCTTAATATATAAATCAGAAATTTGTGTGTATGTAACTATGTATGAGGGGTTGTCTGTTACAATACCACAGCCCAAATGGTAGCAGATACCGAAAAATTGATGCGAATGGAGACTCCCCCAAAATCATGGTCTACGATCCCAGGAAAATTATCAGAAGTAAAAGATGTCTATAATTTATTCAACAAAATCGGATATTCACGGTCCGATATCTTAAAATTTGTCGCGACAACATATCAATACAAAGCAAGAAAGTTTTAGGTGGCCCTTTAGTCCTTATTTTAGGACATTTGTTGCAAAGGTATGGCCAGCCATTCCAGAGTTACGAGTTCAAAACCGGGAAAGGACAAAATAATATTTTGAATTTACTAAAAAGTCAGAATGGCCGTGCCTGGTGAAACGTATAAATCTTGGGTTTAAATGTTGCAATATACAGACGGGACATAATCCAATACCCCCTCCCCCCTCCAATTGTCCTTGAAAAACAAAGCACGGGCGAAACAGCTAGTATACATATAAAAAAGTGATGAAAAATTACAGGATTACACTGAAATCTACATGTTACCAAAGGGCGCGATTATTGCCTGTGGCAATCTCTACCATCGAACCCTATCATAGATTCTCTCGTCGAGATGCTAGGTTTTTCGTATAAGGATGAGCTGTTGTGTACAAAACCGGGGCCGATCCAATCAAGACTCACCAAATAAGAAGTCATTTCTATGCCGAGCTATCTATTCGTCACTTTGTATTAGATTCTTTATTATAATCTGCTGAATTTTGTAAGGCCCATTTACACTGCCCGAACATACACCAGCATCGAGCATTCGTGATCGTTGCTTGCCAGTTTTCAACGAGCACGAACACAAACGAGCCCTCTGTTCACACTGCTCGAGCATTTTTGACGATCATTTAGTCGTGAAGATTCGCAGCGAACAGATGGCACTCCCACGCTATCCGAAATTGCGGTTTCCGCGGCGCGTATGCTCATTCTAGACCATCTAGCGGAGGAAAAGCGAATAAGGAAAAGGCGTCGCATGTGGGAGTCGTCATTTTTAAAGAAAGAAAAAAATAATCTATTGCTGAAGGATTTGAAGGAGGATAACAGTGGGCTATTCAGAATAAAATAAAATTATGGTCTGGCTGACACAGCTCTGGGTGCTCCGCATACAGAGAAATTAGCAAAAGACACTCTTCATTTTGCCACTATATCAGTCAAATACTAAAAAGCAACAACACCACACACAAAATAGGAGACGTGTATCCTTCAACAGCTCGGCGAGAACTAGATTCGTAGAACACCATTCGACAAATCCCGGGGTGTTTACACAGAGCGAGCGGCGAACGAGCGTCCCTTTGTTGATTCGTCGGAAAACCGACATCGCGTGGATCAGGCTCGAGCACGAACGAGCATTCGCTTCTTCGAACATGATCGGCTCGCGGCGACTGTTTACACTGCCTGAGCCTCGAACGAATGCTCGTTCGTCACCTCTGTTCGCGACGAATGCTCGAGCAGTGTAAATGAGGCTTTAACCAAATGGCATACATGTAATCTCATTTGAATTAAGTTTTTATCATTGACATGTTGGATTGAAGAAATGTTTTTTTTTTTTTTTTTTTTTTTTTTTTTTTTTTTTTTNTTTTTTTTTTTTTTTTTTAAATTTGGCTTAACTTCTCTTTGTCATCTATTGGTCATTCAAGACGGGGGTTTTACCCTCCATTCGCTGGAAACTTGCAAACCAGCTACCCACATTGACCTCACCCAGCATGGGTTGGCCGGAAAAAAGAGCCAACGATACGTAGTGTTCCCAAGCGGTCACCCATCCAAGTACTGACACGCTCGACGTTGCTTAACTTCAGTGATCTGACGGGAACAGGTGTATTCAACGTGGTATAATCGTTGGCAAAGAGGAAATGTACATTTCTTGACTCAATACACTATTGTGAATGTATATTTCATTATGTGGAAAAACACGTGCCAAAAAATCATAGCGTTAAACGTATATCATAAATATTTCATAATTAGTGTCTGCGCTCAATGTACATTAATTTTGAAGAAGAAAAAAACGTATTTAAAAACTTTTTCAAATTTGACGGTTTTGGTATATCTGTGATGGCGAATAAACATCATTTTGAAAATGAGATCTCTGTTGTCAATAGGTACTGATTCTATTTTGGATGTTTGGTTTCAGGTGAACTACAATGACGGAGGAGTAGTGGATACACGGGAAGATACCACTTGGCAAGAAAATCTTTCCGATTATAATTCTGACTTTTCAGCTCCATCAGGAGGTAAGTATGAAGAGCACCTTATTCGGCCACAGGTGGTGCAACAAATTCATGACTTAATCTTTCCTATATGATATATTGACTGACAAAATGTGGCCGAATATAAAATCCTTGAACAATTTAATTTTATGTGGTGCAACAAATACATGGCTCAATCCCAAATGATTTATATTGGCTGACAAAATGTTTAGATTAAATTAGTGAACATAAAATTGATCGAATATCATGACCACAGGAAAACCATAAAATTTGAACTTTTTGTTACTTTAGTGACCGGTTTCTTTTGAATATTTTGGGGCACACCTTTTGTGACCCAAAATATTCTAAATTTACATTGTGTTCTATCATTCTACACCATAAAATTGTAATAGAAATACCTGAAGTGTGTATCACAGAAACTTAAGAATTATTGAGGGGGGGGGGNGGGGGGGGGTATGGTCTCCAAATCATACGGCCCTGTTGAAAACGAATCGTTGCTTTGTATTTTGACATAACAAACGTGGCTTTACATTACCTTCCAGATGAAAATGATGATGACGACTTTGACGAAAAGAACGATGGAGACCTCATTGGCAGAAGAAGTGCTAAGAAGAAGGAGATGAGCAAACTGGAACGAGACAGACCACTGCCACCTCTCCTGGCCAGAGTTGGAGGAAATATTGAGGTAAGTGTAAATATAAACACCCAACAACCTCCTCACAATTGTTGTGGGTATCACAGAATTACTAAGTGCCTATGTACTAAAAAAAAAAATTAAATTATCTACCTCATTATGGTTTTACTTGACATAATATCCCAATTTAACAAAATCATTTATTTTCATTTACAGGTCCTTGGATTCAACGCCAGGCAGCGTAAAGCTTTCCTGAATGCTATCATGAGGTACGGAATGCCACCTCAAGATGCTTTCAACTCACAATGGTAAGTACTAAAAGAGCAATGGTAAAGGTATTCTCAATGTCCGATGAGTAAAATATTGAAGGTATTGTATTGAGCTTTGAGAGCTTTTCAACAAGCACGCCAGCCTTACATAACTCTTGACATAAAACTATGTGCCCGCCTTATGATTACCAGATCGGATTAGGCACATGGGCAGGCCCGACGAGAGGGACGGGGGGGAATCCCCTCAGCACCGGGATTTCCTAAGAGACCCGGTTATCATAATGAAATTTTTCAAGTTTTTTTTTTCTGAAATAAATCAGCTTAAAAGTTTAAAAAAAAATTCAAACACACAAAATCAGAAGTTTAGCGATAGCGGTGTAATATCGGACAATGGCTATTGCAGGACACTGATTTTACAATATAGTGCGACCTTTCAGCTTGTACAGCAATCATAAATGTTGGTATATTTCGTAAACAGTAACATCTCAAAATCGAATTATGTGTTGCCAAGAAGAAGCGTCGACGCCTTTTCACATCAACTAGTGAATTGCCTACATTTACTATTATTACTGCCCATACAGTGATTTTAGAATAAGAATCATAGAGAGCCCCGAATTTTCTGTTTTCGGCCCTGCTCGTATGGGTGAGAACAATAATGAAGAATAAATTCCTAACTCCTTGGTATTTGGATGTAAAAACTCACAATGGACCTCAGGCTTTTGCTGTTCAGGGCCAGAGTCTCCTGAGTAAAAATTTTTAGTGTAACCACATAGTGTCAATCTGGAATCTAGAGTATTTCATGCCACTGGAGTTGCTATTTCTAACCAAACAATTTGACAACGCCGCACAGGCTCTGGGCATATATAGCTTATTTTTTATGCTCCCATTTCTAATAGGTGGTAGTAGTAGTAGTAGCGGATTTTCCCACGAAATCAACCGTTCTTCCCATTTATAGATGCATGATTAATTAAAATGGTGGAAACAGATTGATATGAGTTTACCGAAAAGATTTTGATGGCCCTTGGCTGGAACTGAGATGGTGGGCGGTCCAGGTCGTCCTGGTGCGTAGCGGCATCGTGAGGACGTTTCTAATAGGTCTGCGGCTTCACCTTGGAATCCACTCCCAAGTAACTTAAGTAACTTAGCTGATGCTAGTCAGTTCATTTAGGGTTACCATTCATTTCCCCGCCAAATTCCCATCTCTAGACATGCCTTTTTGTCTCCAGCCAGTCACGCTTTGGCTCCCATAAAACTAAAAAAAATAAATCTTTTTTTTTTTTTTTTANGGCTTAACGTCTCTTTAACATCTATTGATCATTCAAGACGGGGGTTTTACCCTCCATTCGCTGGAAACTTGCAAACCAGCTACCCACATTGACCTCACATAGCTTGGGTTGGGCTGGAAAAAAGAGCCAACGATACATGGTGTTCCTAAGCGGTCACCCTTCCAAGTACTGACCACGCCCGACGTTGCTTAACTTCAGTGATCTAACGGGAACTGGTGTATTGAACGTGCCATATACGCTGGCTCAAATTTAAATCTATTTTAAATGTTCTTCTTACAGGCTTGTGCGAGATCTCCGAGGTAAATCAGAAAAGAATTTCAAAGCCTATGTATCCCTGTTCATGCGTCATCTGTGTGAACCCGGTGCTGACAACGCAGAAAACTTTGCGGATGGAGTTCCCAGAGAAGGTCTTTCAAGGCAACATGTACTTACCAGGATAGGAGTCATGTCTCTCATCAGGAAGAAGGTAGGGTGTCTATTCGATTTCCATTACATTTATTTGACTTTCCGGTCCTCCAAATCCTCCAAAAGTCCTCCTTTTCAAAAAAGGTCCTCCAAGTTCTGCAAAAATGCTCCTTTTTACTGAAAGGTCCTCCTTTTTTCCACACTAAGTTTTCAGTGGTTAATCTTCCGATTTTTTAAGAATTTTTTTTTACATAATTTTAAAAATTTCGCCTGCGGCGCTGATAGGATTTATTATGACACACCTTCAACATTGTAATAATTTTTATTAGTGAAGTTTTTTTCATTTCCCAATGAAGCTTATCTGAGGCGAATCATGTATGCTCCTTTCTGCTGTAACGTTTGAAATACTAAAACAATATTTTTCTATTAGTAGAAGAATGGTTTTAGTATTTCAAGAAACTTCTTCTGTGGCTTTCACACACAGATAACACCATCTTGTTCATGTGTGTTTGTGTCTGTGTTTAGATACACACACAG
>JAAEEI010039839.1:84737-99750 GCA_012654025.1 Pachypsylla venusta
CTGCTTAAAGTGAGAACAGTTTACACACCCTGTATACAACAAACTGTATTTCCAATGTAATTAGTATATTATAACGTAAGAAAATAACACACACACACACACACACACACACACACACACATGAACAAATGGGAGCAATTTGAGATAACTATTCCGTTTGTTTTGTATTTGACTACCAAAATGTAGCTAAATTTTAATTAATGAACTCTATAAAGTATTTTAACATTAATTCATGGAAAAAATGGTCATAATATTTAATTATGACTTGATTGTGTAATTAATTATACGTTAACACAAAAACGGTGAAAATGCCGGGACTATGTTCATTTCAAAAATTCTTTGTGATTATGTATTTTGTCAAACAAAAAGGTTCTCGGAATGTCTCCAGGTCCTCCAAAAGTCCTCCTTTTTGATGGCTCTAAACTGGTAGACAACCTGTATTTTGGTCTTAATCATATCTTACTTCAGATTTTTTCCTGGAAATGGATATTTTTCTATACGGCCTAATTTAACCTGCAGAAAAAAGGAGATTTTACTTTCCCAGCCTACGACACTGATGAAAATAAAAATGTGGACTTTTTTTGATGATTTTCTTAGATGTGAAAGCCGTTTTGGGACACGCCATGTTAACTTTTACAACAAACCCAAACTGGAGGCGGTTTTTTAAATAAGAGGTTAATGTCTGTGACATTTTCTTCTAACTAATTAAATGCTCAAATAAATGAGGAAAAAATCCTGCCTCATGGAGTTCCCAGAGTAGGTCTTTCAAGGCAAATAATCCACTCATGGGAAGTGTACCTGTGAATAATTACAGACCTCCAAGAAGATGTGGGTGTAGTAGAGGTTGTTGTGGGCGTTAGATTCTATGGTACTGTTTGTGAGGGTTTCCTGAGGCTGCCCAAGTTGTGTTATATTGCGTATTTCAGTCCGATTTTCACCAAAATTGTTTCAAAAATGTTTGTAAGAGTTACCAGACGAACGCTTAACTACTTTGCTACCTGAGGCTACACAGGTTTGTAACAATATTAAAATTTAGGCCCTTACAGCTTCGCCCCGATTACTGTTTCTGAAAGAATGAAAAACTTGTTATTCCTTATTTTATTTGGACTTTTATTCAAAAACTTTTTTTATTTGAATCAGTTGTTACTTCCGGGGTTTGAATTTGGTTTTCACCATAACCATTAGAATGGCCATGGGCCGTTTCCTATCCCTAGAGCTTTAAGGAAATAGAATCCTTGGACATAGTGTACATATTATTCTCCCTCAGGGCAATGTGTGGTGCGATGAATGGCCATGGGCCGTTTCCTATCCCTAGAGCTTTACGGAAATAGAATCCTTGGACATAGTGTACATATTATTCTCCCTCAGGGCAATGTGTGGTACGATGAATGGCCATGGGCCGTTTCCTATCCCTAGAGCTTTACGGAAATAGAATCCTTGGACATAGTATACATATTATTCTCCCTCAGGGCCATGTGTGATACGATGAAACAAGATCATATTGACTTAATTTATATTTTGCTCCAGGTTCAAGAGTTTGAGCATATCAATGGATACTACAGTATGCCAGAAGTGATCAAGAAACCCATAAAACCTGTCACTCCCGCCCTTGGCGCTCCAGAGGAAAAGGATAAACCGAAAGAAGTAAGTACTTAGGACAAAAACTGGAAATTTCTAATTATTAAATGTATTCCATACCTAAATCTTTGCGGAACACGTTTGCTAAAACACTAAAAAAAGAGGAATTTATTTGTGTTAAAGCTTCTGCTTTGTCACAATGCACTTCCCCATGTTATTACTAAATGTGTTGTCTTCGCTTGGATTCAAACCAACTTGGTTACGAATCCGTCATTCTTACCAACTGAGCTACTGAGGCTGCTCGTTTGCCAAAGCACTATATGTGAGAGAAGAGATGAAAGTGAGAATAATAAGAGCTTTTGGTCATTTTCATTTCTTGTATTTGATAGTTCTACTAAGTTTTTTAAGGGTTTTGGTTTATTTGAATCTTTGGAATCGTCACAGAAAAAAGAAAAAGAAAAAGAAAAAAAAAATACCCCCCTCAATTTTTTTAATCCGGTTTTGATAGTAAAGTAAATAGTAAAGTACAATGGTGCCACTAGACCTCTACTAGAAAAATATGGTTATCTTGGCCCAACTCTAGTCGACTAAGGAGGAATCCCAATTAAGCCTCGGGGTTCTTTCTGACTGATTTGATTGTTTCATTTTGTTTTGCATAGTTGCTACAAAAAATACTGACTTTGGCTTCTTGTTTTTTTGATAATTTTTCTCAGAAGCTTGTTCTAGTTTTAGTTTTTAATTGATGCTTTCTTGAACTGAAAATACTCGACATTTTAGGTGCTTAAAAAATTGTGTAATGTTTTACCTCACCCACAAGGAGGAGCGCAGTTACAGCCAAGGGTCATATGAACCTTTTTTTTCTAACCTCATATCAACCTATATCTACCATTTTTTTTCTAACCTCATATCAACCTATATCTACCATTTTTTTTTCTAACCTCATATCAACCTATATCTACCATTTTTTTTTCTAACCTCATGTCAACCTATATCTACCATTTTTTTTTCTAACCTCATATCAACCTATATCTACCATTTTTTTTTCTAACCTCATATCAACCTATATCTACCATTTTTTTCGTAACCTCATATCTACCTATATCTAGCATTTTTTTCGTAACCTCATATCAACCTATATCTACCATTTTTTTCGTAACCTCATATGAACCTATATCTACCATTTTTTTCGTAACCTCATATCAACCTATATCTTTATTTTTTTTCGTAGCCTCATATCAACCTATATTTACCATTTTTTTCGTAACCCCATATCAACCTATATCTATGTACCATTTTTTTCGTAACCACATATCAACCTATATCTACCATTTTTTAATTTTTTTTTTTTTGATAATGTTTTTTGATTATTTTTCTCAGAAGCTTGTTCTAGTTTTAGTTTTTAATTGATGCTTTCTTGAACTGAAAATACTCTACATTTTAGGTGCAAAAAAATGGTATATCTACCATTTTTTTCGTAACCTCATATCAACCTATATCTACCATTTTTTCGTAACCTCATATCAACCTATATCTACCATTTTTTCGTAACCTCATATCAACCTATATGTACCATTTTCTTCCTAACCTCATATCAACCTATATCTACCATTTTTTTCGTAACCTCATATCAACCTATATCTACCATTTTTTCGTGACATCATATCAACCTATTTGTACCATTTTCTTACTAACCTCATATCAACCTATATCTACCATTTTTTCGTAACCTCATATCAACCTATATCTACCATTTTTCATAACCTGAATCCAATAATGAGAATAACCGTTGATAATGTTAAATTTTAATTTCAGGAGAATGCCCCTGCAAGTGCTGATACGAAATCCAAACCTGAAGACGATAAAGATATCATAGAAATCAAAGACGATGCACCAGAAGAGAAAAAAACCGACAGTAAAGAGAAAACTGGCGAGGAAAATAAAGAAAAAGAAGATAAATCTGTAGAAGATGACAAAACAAAAGATGATAAAGGTGAAGACAAAAAGGAAGAAGTGAAAGAAGACGCACAGGAGAAAAAAAAGGAAACGGACGAGGAGGTAAGAAATTATCTGAACACTCCACTTGAGTACGAGTTGGAGTGGTCACTACCATTTGAGTGTCTGATTTGTATTTTAAAAAATGTTCTGACCAAAAAAATTACATGTAATTTTATTATAAAATAAAAACAGAAAATTTACATAGTCGGAGAAACAACTCACACTTGAGTGGAGTTTCAGAATATGGCCCTTAACCTCTGAATAAGTGAACAGAGATGAAAAATTCTGAGACCGAGTAACAAGTTCGTGAATATGGAGGGAAATTTAAAGATTTTCAAGTATTATATATAATTTTGTATATAATATTATATATATAATATCAAGTATTATATATATAATTTTGAATACCATCTATCAAAATATATCAAAATTAAAAATCACATAGAATTTCAAAAAAAAAAAAAAAAAAANNNATCAAAAAAAAAAAAAAAAAAAAATTTGAAATAGTCGATTCGACGAAAATTAAAAATATTTAAATTTTTTCCTTCAACAAAAAAACCTTAAAGATTTTCAAGGTTTTTCACATTCTCATGTTATTGAGAATTCTCTATTCTCTAAAATTAAACTTTATTATTTACGTATTTCCGTGATCTGCACTTCACTGAAAGTACTAATTATCTAAACTAAAAAAGTGGTGGGGAGTCTTATTTGAGAATTAAATAACTTTAGGAATGAAAATGAAAGTGAATGATTTTTTTTTTGTACTGAGTTAAAGTTTGTAGAAGCGGTATTTTTTGATTTCTGTATCATCAGGAAAAAATTCAAGAGATTACAAACAAATACTTATATCATAAAATAAGTAGACATAATTTCTTTGTTTTGCGGTAAACTCTTGCGAGCATTTCGCAATTTTTCCATACCATGTTTCATCATAATTTGACAAGGTTTTGAAATGTATTTCTCTGGTGATTGTGGTGATGGTAGGTACTTTTTCTAAATTTCTAAGGTCATACCTTTTATTGGTCCACATCATCCAACTCATGATATCTGTGGGGTGGGTAACAGGCACACTGCTCTGACGATTTTATACATAAAAAACACATTTACACCGGCGACACGTATTATTTATTTATTTAGCGATGTTACATTAAACGAAAAAACGGAAATACAGTTACACAGATACGGATCAATACATAAATTTTTTTAAAAATTTAAAAAAATCATCGCTTGATAAAGGAGAGCAGTCAAGCCTCCGAAAATTCGCGTTTTTTATGTATTAATCCGTATCTGTGTAACCGTATTTCCGTTTAATGTAACATCGCTAAATAAATAAATAATACGTGTCGCCGGTGTAAATGAGTTTTTTATGTATAAAATCGTCAGAGCATTGTACGTGTTACCCACCCCATAGATATCATGAGTTGGAAATTTCGAAAATTTGACAAGGTGTTCGAAAGTTATCGCGAAACAAACCGACAAACAGACGTTTAATTAAAGAAAGTCGTGAACTATAAAAAGTCGTTTGATTTATCATTAAGATAAAACACAATATCACTGACAAGATATTTTTTCTTGTTAAATGGACTTGTTTGAGATTCTTCCATTAACTTGGATCAATTTATGTTTTTTTTTTCTTAAAGAAAGTCGTGAACTATAAAAAGTCGTTTGATTTATCATTAAGATAAAACACAATATCACTGACAAGATATTTTTTCTTGTTAAATGGACTTGTTTGAGATTCCTCCATTAACTTGGATCAATTTATGTTTTTTTCTTCTTCTTTCTAGCCTAAAAAAGACAATGCTGAAGTAAAGAAACCAGAAATTGAAGTTAAAGGGTTAGAATCAGATGTTAAAGAAGAACCCAAGGAAACAAAAGAAGCGGATGACAAAGGAGACAAGAAAGAGGAGGATGTAGTAAAATCAGATAAGACGGAAGATGCATCTGTTGAAGAGAAGAAAGACGCTGAAGCTGAGAAGACAGGAGAAAGCGAAGAGAAGAAACTCAAGGAAGAAGCAATGGAAGTGGATGAAATAAAAAAAGAAAATGGAGATGGGGTAGAAATTGAGGCGAAGAAACTCGAAACAGTTGCTGAAAAGAAACCTGAAGATATTAAGGAGGAAGGCAAAGAAACGGTAAGGCTCAATGGGTTTGTGACAAGACAACAAAATAAAGTGCGTTCATAAACTTTTCACTCCTCTTAACGGAGTGGGGTTACTTTATGAACGCACTGTACTACAGGGTGTCTACCAGACTGGAAATCCTGGAATACCTGGAATTGTCAGGGAATTTTAGGAGACAGGAAATGTCAGGGAAAAGTCAGAGAATTTAGGAAATAACACCGAAAAAACGCCAAAAGTCAGGGAATTTTTCAAATTGAGTTGTTGTTTTTTATCTCAATGGCCAATTTTGTGCGTGAACATGCTTTTCCCGAAAAATTTCGCCTGCCGCGCTTATTATCGTTTTTCTCAAACATTTTGGTATACATGTTTAGGGTATGAAGGAAATTTGCTATATAGATTTTGGGGGCCCTGGGCCCCAATATTGTGTTTTTTGAAGTCAGATGGGGGAGTCAAAATCTTGAAAAAGTAGACTGGAAAAGTCAGGAAATTTCACTTTGACGATTTGGTAGACACCCCGTACTAGCTATTGCCTGGCATGCGTTGTATTGTAATTTAAGAAAAAATTGCAACCACGGGATCTATTATTTATCAGCTACTTGACTTTTTTTGATCGATAATCTTAGCGGGCGTACAATCAGATGATTGGCATAGGAATGCACACGGAATGAACAAACATACATTAATCTTTATAGATAGAGATTTAGGCGAAGCTAGTTGGTTTATCTGTAGAAGTATCGCACATACCGCTAATGGAAATATCAATAGAAAGGTGTCAAAACTGGTATTATCAATTATGTGTAGATAAGATAAATTTCGAGAAGTTCATGCTCCTTGTCTGGAGCCGAGCTCTTTTTTTGGCGGTTCATCGAGGTCGAAACATCAGCCACTGATTGATGTAGGTAATTTCATATCAACTTGTTTCTACCGTTTTTTAAAATATAAACTCAGAAATGCCAAGAACATTTTTGTAGGTCGCTATGACAAGTTTCCATGCATCACATCTTGATGTATCAAACATTATGTTAAAATATTTATAAGAATAATATTTTGATCTCTAATTTCTTACGCTTCGTCCTTTTTACATCTGTTTGGTAAATAAATTAGGTTTCTTAACTGTGTTTCCATTTATGCCAAATATTCAATCCGAGTTAGGCCCCTTAACTTAATACCTCGGTCCCACTACGACGTTTCGTCGCGCAACAATGTTTCTATGGTTCATAATGGACAAACTTCACATGGCGTCAACGACAATGTCGTAAAGAGAAAATCGTGGCGACACTAACTCTGGTGTTTGTCGCCGATGCGACGCCTTCTCCGCGACATTTAAGTCGTTGACGTGCTTCTTGTGTTGAGTTAGTATGTCCTATTAAAGTGTAATCCACTGGAACAGTTCTCATTTATTGTTTGACTTGGCGTCAAAAAAAAAAAAAAAAAAAAAAAAAAAAAAAAAAAAAAAAAAAAAAAAAAAAAAAANCATATCGTCGTATCGTGATCTGCAAAAAAATAAATATATATATATATATATTGCGGTAACACGGCGACAATACTAGTGGGACCGAGGTTTAAGAGGTACTATCTATTTCTTGGCCAAGTTTTGAAGAAATAGTCAAACCCAACTCGGAAACATAAAACTCTAAAGTAGAGAATTAGAGAGGACTGTGCTATTCCCTTGCACGTTTCTCCAAAGGCCTTTACTTACATTTATTTTGTTTCACTAGTCATTTAGTTTTCGCTGGTTACGAATAGTTTTCGCTTTATAATGAAAAGTTTGATTAAGTCTTATTTTTGTGATTTTAGAAAACGGAAGAGACAACAGCCGCCGAGGAAGACGAAGAAATGAAACGTAAACGTGAAGAAGGAGAAAAAGCTTGTTTGGCCGCCGGAATTGGAACCGAAAGTGACAAAACAAAACGCAAGTTCATGTTCAATATTGCCGATGGCGGTTTCACTGAGTTGCACACACTTTGGATTAACGAAGAAAAAGCTGCAGTTCCCGGTCGAGAATACGAAATCTGGCACCGTAGACATGACTATTGGCTGCTTGCTGGTATTGTAACCCATGGATATGGCAGATGGCAAGACATTCAAAACGATATTCGATTCGCCATTATTAATGAACCTTTTAAGATGGATGTTGGCAAAGGCAATTTTCTCGAAATTAAGAACAAATTTTTAGCCAGACGTTTCAAGGTGAGAATAATTGTTTTCTTTTTTTCATTAAACGTATCTGAGAGCAGAATCATCACGTTTGAAGTAATATTGATTTTTCATATTTTCCATGACGTTGATGCTGTTTTCAGAACAAAGAGGGGTACAGTCCAAAAAGATCACTTAAGAATAATAAATTAATATGATCTGCATTTCGGGCTATTTTATCTTGTTTGATGGATCCTAAATCTACTGGTACAGGGTGCGGCAATTAGTTCTCCCACATTTGAAAGAGCTGGTAAATAAAAACGAAATGAGATATTTGAAAAAATATTTTGTATTCTGAAAACTTGTGTATTCCAGTTTTTTTTCATCTATGTTTTGTAAAAAATGTTGTCCAAATGACGGGCGGTCTTAGCGAGTGATGCACATTTGGAGTCCTTCGCGGAAGTTTTCAATGACTCGTCAGCATACCAGCATCAATTTGGATGATTCCTTCCAGAATTGCCTCCTTTAACTCTTCAAAGGTCCCAGGGCGATGTTTGAAGACCTCAGCCTTGAGGTAACCGCACAGGAAGAAGTCACAGGGACTCAAATCCGACGAGCGAAAGAAAGGCCTACGAAATGTCATGCTGTAAGGAGATTACGTGACCGGGGAACATGGGCCGTAGCCTCATACAGCCCAAAGCTGATGATATGGTCCTAAAGTTGTGAACCCACCTCAAATTTGATTTTCGGTCAGGAACTGTATCTGTAATGTGCAAACCATGCCTTGTGCGGAACGCCCCCTGAGTGGCTATAATGGATTCACTTTTTTAAAAACAACTTGACAACAAACGCGAGCATCGCATGCTCGCGCGACCAAACCATTGCGACACCTAAAAACTAGATATCATTTCTTGTTGAATATCACAAACCCCACGCTCCTATTATTTGCCCTCCCACGATTTTTTGAAAAGTGGGAGAACTAATTGCCGCACCCTGTACTAAGGATTTGATTAAATACCAGTTCTGAATTCAGCCGCTCCATAGTTGGAACAATCAAGAGGATTGTTGTCGGAACAAAAGTTGGGCGATCTTTGTTTAGATTTTTTTCCCGTGTGCACTTGGTTCGTAAAGTCCATCGTGCCTGAAGTCCCTGATTATTATTGTTGTAAAGTATGTTGACATTTTTCATTTTTTTTTTTTGTAGCTTCTGGAGCAAGCACTTGTCATTGAAGAACAACTAAGACGTGCAGCTTACTTGAACCTGACACAAGATCCCAACCATCCTGCCATGTCACTGAATGCCAGGTTTGGAGAGGTCGAGTGTTTGGCCGAGTCACACCAACATCTGTCAAAAGAATCATTGGCAGGAAACAAACCTGCAAACGCAGTGTTACACAAGGTACGTTGTATCATGAGAAGCGTTTCTTTTCTGTTGTCAGCGTCAATTGATTATTGAATACACCAGTCCCCGTTAGATCACTGAAGTTAAGCTGCGTCCAATGAAACTTTACTTGGGCACCTCGTGATGTTGACTGTTCCCGGCTTAACAGAGGCTGTGTTAGGTCAATTTGGATAGCTGGTTTGTATTTTTCTAGCGAATGAGAAGGGAAACTTGTCCATCTCGAGTGACCTTAAGTTAAAGAGACTTTGAGCTAAACACATTATAAACTAATTCTTATTACACTATCTATGTAAAAGAAACTTCCGCTGTCCTGTCGATTTAAGGTTGCAACGAATTTAAATTCGACAGAATAACATTGTCTGATTTGGTACCGAATTCATGTTCAGTTAGAGTGACGGATTCGTAAGTGACGGATTCGTAACAAGGAGACTGTCAAGCGAAGTCATAAAATATTAATAACATGGGAAGAGCATTGTGACAAAGCAATAGCTGTAATACTCATAAATTCCTTTTACTTCAAATCATGAAGAGACACCCCGTAGCAGGCTATAATATCCGATTACATCATATGCAATCGAATATTATAGCCTGTTATGCATTTATCACATATCTGAAACAAATCGGTTCGAGCTATCTGAGACTGTGAAACAAGTGCAGTATAAACAAAGAACCAGTCTGAGGTCACAAGAAAAAAAAAGTCTCACGCTCAGTTCTCAGCAGTGTTGGTTCACGCACTCATTTGTCTCAGTACGACAATAATTCATTTGTTTCTGAAAAGTTTTGACATATGCAATGCATGGTTCCAGTTTGACGCCCAACTGCATTCTCTATTGTTTATCTTATATCTGATATATTTTTTTTTTATTTTAGGTGCTCAATCAACTTGAAGAGTTACTCTCTGATATGAAGTCAGATGTGAGTCGTCTCCCCGCTACATTGGCCCGGATTCCACCTGTAGCTCAACGTTTACATATGTCTGAACGTTCAATTTTGAGTCGATTGGCTGCGACTACATCATCTTCTACGCCAAGTTCAAACCGAGAGTCTGGAGGTATCGGTTCACCATTCCCAACTGGTTTCAATGCTGGACAATTGTCTGTTGGTTCAGGTGCCAATTTTACAAATTTCAGGCCACAATATTCTGTACCAGGTCAAACCACACCAACTTCTTTCCCCGCGTAATCAAAAAAGGTGGGCTTTGTGTAACCGAGCTTGTAAATTTTTTTCCGATGTCGAAGAGATTCATCCCTTCCTTTTTCCTTTGTGATTTTTCTCTTCCCCCCCGATTTTATTTTTTAATATTCTCTTCTTTTTCTTCTCCTTTTTGTACATAAAATTTGCAGTGTATTTCTCCCCCCCCCTCCTCCCCCATGACGCTTGTTTCTTGTGATGTTGTAGTAGCGGTGTTCCTCTAAAAATAAACCGTTTGCAATATATGAAAATTCTAGGTGGTCTGATGTTTTATTGTGATGGACGTGTTATTTTATGTAATGATTTTGACTATCATGCATGAATTTGAATATCATGCAAGACGTCAAGTTGCAATTCCATCAGTCATTACCCTGATCAATTGGTTGATTGCAAAAGAATTTGTCCCTCCTATGTGGAAGAGGGTTCTCCTAAATTACAGTAGACGTGGTAAATTGTGTGATTTGATGTTCAAAAAATGTGTATACTTCATTAGGCTATTCGTCTAATTTTTTTAAATTAATTAATGCTGTTTCTTTGTGTTATTATGTCACAACTTTGGTGCTCACTGCAGCATTGTAGGATTTTCCCAATATCAATCATTATTCAATTACTTTGAATTTTTTCTATCTTACCTACAATGCTGGCACCGGATCGCTATGCGCATTTATCTCCTTAGCTACTCAATTGTCCTCACGAGGCTGAGTGGGCCCCGAAAACATCCAAACCACAGTGACAAATTTTTGCCCCCGTTAGGATT
Source organism: Pachypsylla venusta (assembly GCA_012654025.1). Lineage (NCBI taxonomy): Eukaryota > Metazoa > Arthropoda > Insecta > Hemiptera > Aphalaridae > Pachypsylla > Pachypsylla venusta. The sequence continues at coordinate 95,920 of JAAEEI010039839.1, forward strand.
CGAACCTGGGTCTCCCGAGTACAAGACTAGTGCAGTGACCACTGTGCCATGGGAGCTGGCATATTCGTCTAATTAAATTTGTTCCAATGCAATGAACCGAATGTGTTTTCTTTCGTAATTCAAAGGAAAGAGTATCTTGTTTGAGGAACAGTTGTTGCAATTGTAGTAGCAGTGATTCACTCGAAATCATCTGTTCTTCCCATTTCTAGAGTTAGGTTTAGAAAAATGGTAGAAACAGGTTGATATGAGGTTACCGAAAAAGGTTTTGATGAACCTTTGTTGCAACCAAGATGGTATGTGTTCCAGGTCGCTCCGGTACTCAGAACTGGCCATTGTAAGGATGCAACAGTATTTTATTGTAGACAAAAAGAGGTTTATTTATCACTTGAGTGGCCATAATTAAGTGTACGTGCAGAGTGCAAGATGAAAGAGCAAAGAGCAACGAGGAAAGCGTCGAAAACAAACAGTGTTCTTTGAATTGGGGGGCGCAGAGTGGGAGCGTGCCCGATGAACGAGCAGTGCGTCGAGTCAAAGAGCAAAGCTGCGAAACCTCCCCAGTTTGATTTCTCTGCTCTCACTCGCTCTTCACCCAAGACGTTTTGAAATTGAAATATTTTTTTAATTGAATAATTTTATTTACCTGTCCTTCGCAAAAACGAATGTGTACCTGCTAATTAGTAAGGTGTTCAAACGTAAACTTTTGTGGAACCAAAAAGACCCCAAACACCACAATCGGTTTGTGTTGGATCGGCTAAAGTGACTGCAAGACGTTGAGTAGGTAAGATCGGATTCCGGATGAAGTTGGTGTAAGTTTTGGTCAGCTTCTCTTCAGTTTTTTCCAACAAGTAGTCGAAAGTCTCAATATTCATGCGGAAGTATTCCCTGAACTTCACAGGATCCTCCCGTAGATCGACAAATAAATAATAAAATTCTCCGTGGGTACCACGTGATTGATTTATAAAATATACCCCCTCAAGTTTCCCTCGTGTGAGGAGGTACCACATTTTTAGTGGAGAGCTTTCCATCAACAACACACTGAAACTGTCGGAGAGAGAACGAACTCATCTTTGACTCTTTGCTCCTCCACTCTGGCAGTGGCAACTCGTTGCTCTCTGCTCGCACTCTTTCCTCATTCAACGCTGCTCTGCTTTCATCCTGCACTCTGCACGTACCTTAAGGCGCAGTGCTCACTGGAGCGATGTTATACGTCAAGTAATGCGAAGAGCAAGCAGTCCTAATTGGACACCGGCGGCATTGCTTCAGTATCGCCGTACCTTACTGATGAATGGACCTCTATTTCCTATCCATATAACTTTTGAGAATGTGTTTTTATTCACGTGAATTTCTATCATTGGATTCTCTTTATAAATACAAATTTTTACTCTTAGAAAGCCTTTGTTTTTATTTATCTCTACCGAACGAATTGAGGTCCAGTTTTAACGTCAGTTTTAATTTAAATTATCTGTTTGTATCACACTATGTCTCGAATGCCTAATCCGGTTTTCATGAAATTTGGTATGTGCATTCTTTTTGTTCGTAGAATTAGTACCTATTTTTTGCTAAAAAAAAATTAACTTGAGATGGCCAAGTCTATTTTATTTTACTCGGTAACAAATTTCATTACCTTCACTCATTTCTGAAGTAAAAAGTTAAGTTTTAATTTTTTTTTTCTAATTCTCTTAGAATGTGAATTGAAAATCTTGAAAAAAAAAAACTCTCAGTTCACTTATTAACAAATTTGTCACTAAGTTATTGAATAATAAAATGCTAAAGCCCGTTTTTTTTAATTTGATTCAGTTACGAATTTCTTTAACTTTTTTTTTTTCTCATTTCTCCTTGACTGTTTTTTTTAAAAACATTGATTAATTAAAAATAATAAAAAAGCGACATATACGGAAATAAAAAATTAATTTTGGGGGAATAAAGAAAGATTCAATTCTCTCAGCATATGAATTGATCTTGGAAATCTTAAAATAGGTATCTTGACAGAATTCCCACTCTTATATGGAGATTTCCTCTCAGTCTGCTTATTTGCGAATTCGTTACTAAGTTATAAATAGAATACTTCTAGTACTCTACAGTGACCGAACATCGATGTTCGACCAACATATTCAAATTGAAATAAAAATAAAACTCAATATTATTTATCTTAAGTTAATTTAATTTAAAGCTTTGAAATTTAAAAATAAATGATTCAAAAACAAAGACACATTTTAAAAGAAAAAATAATTTTATAAAATAATAAATAATTAAAGGCATGTATTACAGAGATCGAACTCGTGACCCGTCCCGTACAGGGCAATCCTAAATCAAGGACATAAAATGAAACCAAAGCTTCCTTGGCACAAATCATGACGAAAACATTCTACAGGGTTCACCATCGATTCAGAAGATCAAAAAAAGACCTTTAGCCTAGGTTCACATGACCGCGTGGCAACCGCGCGGTATTACATGAACACATCCATACAAGTTTGTAGAACTAGTACCGCGCGGTTCATGTAAACCAGTGATTCCCAAAGTGGACCCCCAGGGGTCCACGGGAGACTCGGGAGGGTCTACGTTGGCGTGACCAAAAAATGGGGGTCCTCGAAGCTAAGCTAAACTAAAGGTGAAATTTAAAAGAGGGTATCAAACATTTTGGCTGCATGCAGAAATACCCGAAAAATATCCTGGACTGTGGGGAGTTCCGAGAAAGTTTTTGATAGCGTTTCCCTCGTCATATCTTGTCGAGAAAATTTTTAGTGTCGTTACAAACCTTTTAACAAAAAAAATGGAGCAGATTGAATATCATAGAACGGGGAGATTTGTGATTATTCCTAAAAAAACTGAATCCAAATATTGATAATTTACTGTCAATCCATCAAGTACATCCCTCCCATTTTTTTTTTCGAAAACTGTTAATTCGTGGTCTGATCGGGATCTAATTTTTACATTTTTTGTCAAGTTTTGAGAATATGGTAGAAATGTAACTGCAGAACCACATGTAACACCGGAACCAGCAAAAATTTCTGATGTAGACAATATGCACTATTTAGATAGATCTTGTGCCGCGCGTTATCTCGTTCCGTATCAGTGTTGTTTAACGAGACGAGAAATGTTCAAAGTGCCCACCACCCACTTGCGGAACCTCCCATTTGACTTTCAAACAACCCTAGTATAGTAAAGCTTTCTCAGAATTTGGACTGAGGAAGTTATCTATATTATAAATGAAAAGGAATATAAATATACGAGGTGTGGATCTTAAATAATGAGACTGAGTGCCTAGAGGGCGCCCTATAGAGGGGTGGGGAAAAAACGAGTAGTGCGTTGGGTATCTGGAAATCTTCTCTATTCACGTACCAAAACACGTTTTCGTCACTATTATAGTATTTGTGCAGTAGCGGTTTGAAACAAACGTGTTTTTTTCTTGTGCCGAAAACCATGTGTGACGAAAAACAGGAGCAACCTATCAATCTCAAATTTCTCGTTAAATCGAAAAAACTCCGACTGAGTGCTATAAATTGTTGCTATGGGGACAATTTTCTATCTCGTACGCGTGTTTTTGGTGTAAGCACTTCACCGAGAGAGCACTGAAGATGACCAGCGCCCAGGTCGTCTCAAATCAAAATTCAAGGCAATGTTGATTTTTTTTTTCGACATGAACGGTATCGGGTTCAGACTGTCAACCAGACTTACTATTTGTCAGTTTTGGCAACACTGCGAAAACGAGTTCGTATGAAACGGCCCGAGTTGTGGAAGAACAACTCGTGGATTTTGCACCAGGACAACGCACCTGCCCATAATGCGTTATCTGTGACAAGGGCGTAGCCAGCATCTGGCCTAGGGGGGGCA
>JAAEEI010039840.1:3608-16662 GCA_012654025.1 Pachypsylla venusta
ACAGCTGATCGAGCCGCTAGAAACCCTAACTTTTCACTTGAGCCTCTTAAAATTTGTTCCGCTCTCGACTATAAACCCTTTATTAATAAAGTAATAAAAGATGAGTGGCAATGTGCCTGGAATAATATTCCAAGCTCCAATAAGCTCAAAAGAGTTAAACCTTTAATTGGAAATTGGCCTTCAAGTAACAGAAGGATTCGGGTGGAGGAGGTGGTCCTGTCCCGTCTGAGGATTGGACACACGAGGTTGACCCACAGTTTTCTCTTACGGAGAGCTCCACAACCGTCTTGCCGTTGTGGTGAGCCACTCAGTGTTTCCCACATCCTCGCGTGTCCTCTTCACGCAACAGCCCTTCCTTCCCTACCACGTCCTCACGATGGCCGGTTCTACGTACCGGGACGACCTGGAGCTGCATCAGTGGCTTCAGCCAAGGGCCATCAACACCCCTTCGACCTTCATCACCTCGACCTACATCACAGTTTTTTCTATAAAGGATCAATGTCTACCGGCTTCCTTGATCAAAATCAACCTGCAGAGAGCCGGAATAGAACCAAACCCTGGACCAACCTGGATCTGCACCGTCTGTCACAAGAATATAAATCTCAATCAAACATCAGTACTCTGTAACCAATGTAAAGACTGGTGTCACCTCCGTTGCAGTCAATTAAAATCTCATAAAGAATGGAATCAAAATTTCAAAGCCCCATGCTGTATGACAAACAACACCACTGTCAACATTGCACCTCCTACAGAAAGCAATACGAACTGCAGCACCACTGCAACGGACTTTAAGATACTTCAGCTCAATTGTGATGGTCTAACAACTGAATTAGATGAAATAATTTTCTATATTTTTTTTTCCCTACCCTGTCCTCCTGCCTTGTCTGATCATGTTGAGACTATTGACTCACTTTTTTCATTTTTGGAATCTCTTAATTTGTTCGACAAAATGTAGAGCCGAGGTACCGGCGCGAACGACCAGTTTTAACACTGCAGTTAAAGCGCCTAAAGGGGAAAAAAAAAAAAATTTCACTTTGTCATTACAATTATGAATTGTGACAAAGTGAAAATGTGTTATACTTGTGGATAGCACCGTTCACTTCCCATTGTCTATAGCACGTTAAATATACCAGTTCCCGTTCGATCACTGAAGTTAAGCAACATCCAGCTAGGTTGTTCAAGAAAGTCCGTGGGTTGGACAACCCTGGTCTAGTTTATGTTCTTCTTCTTATTCTTATTCTTCTTTCACTCACCTTTTCCCAATTTTATTTGGGGTCGGCGTTCTCTTCTCTAATTCTGCCCCGCCATAACTGTCTCCAACCTTTTTCTCTCATATCTTCCTTGACCTTATCTTTCCATCTCAGCTTTGGTCTCCCTCTCTTTCTCTTCCCCTCTATATCCTTTTTGGCCACGTAACTCTCATCTCTCCTCTCAACATGCCCAAACCATCTCATTCTACTCTCATGTATTTTCTTTCCCAATGGCCCCACTTTCACTGTTTCTCTGATTTTTTCATTTCTCGTCTAGTTTATGTTGAAATATATTAAATCAATTGATAATCAAGCCAAACGTCCTTGGCCCCCTACTGACGTTGTTTTTATATATTTTTTGATCCCCAGGTTGTTTTTATATATTTTTTGATCCCCAGAAAGCAAATCAACCAAATCAGACGCCACATTAACATTTACGGATGAAGAATGGAACTCTATCTCACCTCAAATGTCCGCTATCATTCAACATCCAGATCTGACACTTCCATTTACCGTTCCATTTGATGCGGCCTCTGACAAACCAATCGATGAACAGAGGTAAGATTATATTTCTGACGTTGGTACCGTAATATATATATATATATATATATATATATATCTTTTCTCAACGNTATATATATATATTTTTTTTTTTTTCGATAATATCGATATGATCGATCTAATATCCACACCCCTAATTGAGCTCCATCCTTAGACACCATCTTTTGTAAGATCCTGAATTCTAGTTTATTGCTCAGCAATGGCATTGTTAAGATAAAAGGATTTCAAGGAGTTATTATTATTTTATTTGTTAAAAAGAAGGCAAAAAAAAATAGGCAATTTTTATGTTATTATTTATGAACAGACAGAAATATACAAAGTATAGGTTGGTATACAGAATGGTGAGGAAAAAAAAGGCAAAAAAAATAAAAATAGGCAATTTTCATGTTGTAATTTATGAACAGAGAGAAATATACAAAGTATAGGTTGCTATACAGAATGGTGAGGAAAAAAAAAAAAAAAAAAAATAGGCAATTTTTATGTTTTATTTATGATATCATACAGAATGGTGAGGGAAAAAAGGCAAAAAAAAATAGGCAAGTTTTATGTTATTATTTATGAACAGACAGAAATATACAAAGTATAGGTTGGTATACAGAATGGTGAGGAAAAAAAATAAAAAAATAGGCAATTTTTATGTTATTATTTATGAACAGACAGAAATATACAAAGTATAGGTTGGTATACAGAATGGTGAGGAAAAAAAAGGAAAAAAAAAAAAAAAAAAAAAATAGGCAATTTTTATGTTATTATTTATGAACAGACAGAAATATACAAAGTATAGGTTGCTATACAGAATGGTGAGGAAAAAAAAGGCAAAAAAAAATAAAAATAGGCAATTTTTATGTTGTAATTTATGAACAGACAGAAATATACAAAGTATAGGTTGCTATACAGAATGGTGAGGAAAAAAAATAAAAAAATAGGCAATTTTTACGTTATTATTTATGAACAGACAGAAATATACAAAGTATAGGTCGGTATACAGAATGGTGAGGAAAAAAATGCAAAAAAAAAAAAAAAAAAAAAAAAAAAAAAAAAAAAAAAANAAAATTAAAAAAAAAAAAAAAAAAAAAAATAGACAATTTTTATGTTATTATTTATGAACAGACAGAAATATACAAAGTATAGGTCGGTATACAGAATTGATGGTAACCTCTTCAATGTTTGTCTCGTTACTTCTGAACCACCCTGTATATGTACAATGATATAGAAAAAACAAAATTAAAAAGGAGAGACTTATTGCCTGCAAGCTGAAGATATCATGTTGAAAACAAAAAGAAAAAAACATGGGGAGGGGGAGAGAAGGAGAAATTGAGAAGTGAGAGGATAGAGTGAGAAGGAGAAAGATTGAAGCGCGGGGACAAAGTGAGAAGGGGGAGAGAAGGAGAAAATGAGAAGCGAGAAGATAGAGTGAGAAGGAAAAATATTGAAGCGAGGAGACAAAGTGAGAAGAGAGAAAGAGGATGACTAAGTTTGAAGAGGGAGGGAAGGAGAAAGTGAGAAGCGCGAGGACTGAGTGAGACAGAAAGAGAAAAAACGTAGCGAGGGGGCAGAGTGAGAAGGAGAAAGATTGAAGCAAGGGGACTGAGTGAGAAGAGAGTGAGAGAATGACAAAATTTGAAGAGGGAGGGAAGGAGAAAGAGAGAGGATATAGTGAGAATGGGAGAGAAGGAGAAAATGAGAAGCGAGACGACTGAGTGAGAAGAGAGAGAAGGAGAAAAAATGAAGCGAGGGAACAGAGTGAGAAGGAGAAAGATTGAAAAATCCCGGGTCCCCCAAGTGTAATTCCAGTGTGATGCCCACTAAATTGCTGTATTGATGGTTTTTTGACCAAACACATTTGGGTGTTTGGTTTACCCTGATACGTAGAACCAACCCTCTGAAACATCCCCCCTTCCTCCGATTCGGTTCTACAATACAAAATTATAAGGGACAATATCTACATAGAAAGCATGTCATCATCTTGAACAGGAAGGTATGCATTTGATAGCTTGCTCCCCACATGGGTTACCCTTGTACATAGAACCAACCCTCTGAAGACATCCCCCCCTCCTTCCTCCGATTCGGTTCTACAATACAAAATTATAAGGGACAATATCTACATAGAAAGCATGTCATCATCTTGAACAGGAAGGTATGCATTTGATAGCTTGCTCCCCACATGGGTTACCCTGGTACATAGAATCAACCCTCTGAAGACATCCCCTCCTTCCTCTGATTCGGTTCTACAATACAAAATTATAAGGACAATATGTACATTGAAGGCATTCATCATCTGGAACAGGAAGGTATGCATTTGATAGCTTGCTCCCCACATCCCCACATGGGTTACCCTGGTACATAGAACCAACCCTCTGAAGACATCCCCCCCTTCCTCTGATTCGGTTCTACAATACAAAATTATAAGGACAATATGTACATTGAAGGCATGTCATCATCTTGAACAGGAAGGTATGCATTTGATAGCTTGCTCCCCACATCCCCACATGGGTTACCCTGGTACATAGAACCAACCCTCTGAAGACATCCCCGCCTCTTCCTCTGATTCGGTTCTACAATACAAAATTATAAGGGACAATATCTACATTGAAAGCACGTCATCATCCTGAACAGGAAGGTATGCATTTGATAGCTTGCTCCCCACATGGGTTACCCTGGTACATAGAACCAACCCTCTGAAGACATCCCCGCCCCTTCCTCTGATTCGGTTCTACAATACAAAATTATAAGGGACAATATCTACATTGAAAGCATGTCATCATCTCGAACAGGAAGGTATGCATTTGATAGCTTGCTCCCCACATCCCCACATGGGTTACCCTGATACATAGAACCAACCCTCTGAAGACATCCCCGCCCCTTCCTCTGATTCGGTTCTACAATACAAAATTATAAGGGGCAATATCTACATTGAAAGCATGTCATCATCCTGAACAGGAACGTATGCATTTGATAGCTTGCTCCCCACATGGGTTACCCCGGTACATAGAACCAACCCTCTGAAGACATCCCCTCCCCTTCCTCTGATTCGGTTCTACAATACAAAATTATAAGGGACAATATNATTGATGTTATCGCGGAGTTGGCAGAGTGTTTTCTCAAATACCTCACTTTAATCTCACCCCACGCCTCTGGTTTTTGTCTCAAATGTCACTCTGGTGATATTGATGTTATCGCGGAGTTGGCAGAGTGTTTTCTCAAATACCTCACTTTAATCTCACCCCACGCCTCTGGTTTTTGTCTCAAATGTCACTCTGGTGATATTGATGTTATCGCGGAGTTGGCAGAGTGTTTTCTCAAATACCTCACTTTAATCTCACCCCACGCCTCTGGTTTTTGTCTCAAATGTCACTCTGGTGATATTGATGTTATCGCGGAGTTGGCAGAGTGTTTTCTCAAATACCACACTTTAATCTCACCCCACGCCTCTGGTTTTTGTCTCAAATGTCACTCTGGTGATATTGATGTTATCGCGGAGTTGGCAGAGTGTTTTCTCAAATACCTCACTTTAATCTCACCCCACGCCTCTGGTTTTTGTCTCAAATGTCACTCTGGTGATATTGATGTTATCGCGGAGTTGGCAGAGTGTTTTCTCAAATACCTCACTTTAATCTCACCCCACGCCTCTGGTTTTTGTCTCAAATGTCACTCTGGTGATATTGATGTTATCGCGGAGTTGGCAGAGTGTTTTCTCAAATACCTCACTTTAATCTCACCCCACGCCTCTGGTTTTTGTCTCAAATGTCACTCTGGTGATATTGATGTTATCGCGGAGTTGGCAGAGTGTTTTCTCAAATACCTCACTTTAATCTCACCCCACGCCTCTGGTTTTTGTCTCAAATGTCACTCTGGTGATATTGATGTTATCGCGGAGTTGGCAGAGTGTTTTCTCAAATACCACACTTTAATCTCACCCCACGCCTCTGGTTTTTGTCTCAAATGTCACTCTGGTGATATTGATGTTATCGCGGAGTTGGCAGAGTGTTTTCTCAAATACCTCACTTTAATCTCACCCCACGCCTCTGGTTTTTGTCTCAAATGTCACTCTGGTGATATTGATGTTATCGCGGAGTTGGCAGAGTGTTTTCTCAAATACCTCACTTTAATCTCACCCCACGCCTCTGGTTTTTGTCTCAAATGTCACTCTGGTGATATTGATGTTATCGCGGAGTTGGCAGAGTGTTTTCTCAAATACCTCACTTTAATCTCACCCCACGCCTCTGGTTTTTGTCTCAAATGTCACTCTGGTGATATTGATGTTATCGCGGAGTTGGCAGAGTGTTTTCTCAAATACCTCACTTTAATCTCACCCCACGCCTCTGGTTTTTGTCTCAAATGTCACTCTGGTGATATTGATGTTATCGCGGAGTTGGCAGAGTGTTTTCTCAAATACCACACTTTAATCTCACCCCACGCCTCTGGTTTTTGTCTCAAATGTCACTCTGGTGATATTGATGTTATCGCGGAGTTGGCAGAGTGTTTTCTCAAATACCTCACTTTAATCTCACCCCACGCCTCTGGTTTTTGTCTCAAATGTCACTCTGGTGATATTGATGTTATCGCGGAGTTGGCAGAGTGTTTTCTCAAATACCTCACTTTAATCTCACCCCACGCCTCTGGTTTTTGTCTCAAATGTCACTCTGGTGATATTGATGTTATCGCGGAGTTGGCAGAGTGTTTTCTCAAATACCTCACTTTAATCTCACCCCACGCCTCTGGTTTTTGTCTCAAATGTCACTCTGGTGATATTGATGTTATCGCGGAGTTGGCAGAGTGTTTTCTCAAATACCTCACTTTAATCTCACCCCACGCCTCTGGTTTTTGTCTCAAATGTCACTCTGGTGATATTGATGTTATCGCGGAGTTGGCAGAGTGTTTTCTCAAATACCACACTTTAATCTCACCCCACGCCTCTGGTTTTTGTCTCAAATGTCACTCTGGTGATATTGATGTTATCGCGGAGTTGGCAGAGTGTTTTCTCAAATACCTCACTTTAATCTCACCCCACGCCTCTGGTTTTTGTCTCAAATGTCACTCTGGTGATATTGATGTTATCGCGGAGTTGGCAGAGTGTTTTCTCAAATACCTCACTTTAATCTCACCCCACGCCTCTGGTTTTTGTCTCAAATGTCACTCTGGTGATATTGATGTTATCGCGGAGTTGGCAGAGTGTTTTCTCAAATACCTCACTTTAATCTCACCCCACGCCTCTGGTTTTTGTCTCAAATGTCACTCTGGTGATATTGATGTTATCGCGGAGTTGGCAGAGTGTTTTCTCAAATACCTCACTTTAATCTCACCCCACGCCTCTGGTTTTTGTCTCAAATGTCACTCTGGTGATATTGATGTTATCGCGGAGTTGGCAGAGTGTTTTCTCAAATACCACACTTTAATCTCACCCCACGCCTCTGGTTTTTGTCTCAAATGTCACTCTGGTGATATTGATGTTATCGCGGAGTTGGCAGAGTGTTTTCTCAAATACCTCACTTTAATCTCACCCCACGCCTCTGGTTTTTGTCTCAAATGTCACTCTGGTGATATTGATGTTATCGCGGAGTTGGCAGAGTGTTTTCTCAAATACCTCACTTTAATCTCACCCCACGCCTCTGGTTTTTGTCTCAAATGTCACTCTGGTGATATTGATGTTATCGCGGAGTTGGCAGAGTGTTTTCTCAAATACCTCACTTTAATCTCACCCCACGCCTCTGGTTTTTGTCTCAAATGTCACTCTGGTGATATTGATGTTATCGCGGAGTTGGCAGAGTGTTTTCTCAAATACCTCACTTTAATCTCACCCCACGCCTCTGGTTTTTGTCTCAAATGTCACTCTGGTGATATTGATGTTATCGCGGAGTTGGCAGAGTGTTTTCTCAAATACCACACTTTAATCTCACCCCACGCCTCTGGTTTTTGTCTCAAATGTCACTCTGGTGATATTGATGTTATCGCGGAGTTGGCAGAGTGTTTTCTCAAATACCTCACTTTAATCTCACCCCACGCCTCTGGTTTTTGTCTCAAATGTCACTCTGGTGATATTGATGTTATCGCGGAGTTGGCAGAGTGTTTTCTCAAATACCTCACTTTAATCTCACCCCACGCCTCTGGTTTTTGTCTCAAATGTCACTCTGGTGATATTGATGTTATCGCGGAGTTGGCAGAGTGTTTTCTCAAATACCTCACTTTAATCTCACCCCACGCCTCTGGTTTTTGTCTCAAATGTCACTCTGGTGATATTGATGTTATCGCGGAGTTGGCAGAGTGTTTTCTCAAATACCTCACTTTAATCTCACCCCACGCCTCTGGTTTTTGTCTCAAATGTCACTCTGGTGATATTGATGTTATCGCGGAGTTGGCAGAGTGTTTTCTCAAATACCACACTTTAATCTCACCCCACGCCTCTGGTTTTTGTCTCAAATGTCACTCTGGTGATATTGATGTTATCGCGGAGTTGGCAGAGTGTTTTCTCAAATACCTCACTTTAATCTCACCCCACGCCTCTGGTTTTTGTCTCAAATGTCACTCTGGTGATATTGATGTTATCGCGGAGTTGGCAGAGTGTTTTCTCAAATACCTCACTTTAATCTCACCCCACGCCTCTGGTTTTTGTCTCAAATGTCACTCTGGTGATATTGATGTTATCGCGGAGTTGGCAGAGTGTTTTCTCAAATACCTCACTTTAATCTCACCCCACGCCTCTGGTTTTTGTCTCAAATGTCACTCTGGTGATATTGATGTTATCGCGGAGTTGGCAGAGTGTTTTCTCAAATACCTCACTTTAATCTCACCCCACGCCTCTGGTTTTTGTCTCAAATGTCACTCTGGTGATATTGATGTTATCGCGGAGTTGGCAGAGTGTTTTCTCAAATACCACACTTTAATCTCACCCCACGCCTCTGGTTTTTGTCTCAAATGTCACTCTGGTGATATTGATGTTATCGCGGAGTTGGCAGAGTGTTTTCTCAAATACCTCACTTTAATCTCACCCCACGCCTCTGGTTTTTGTCTCAAATGTCACTCTGGTGATATTGATGTTATCGCGGAGTTGGCAGAGTGTTTTCTCAAATACCTCACTTTAATCTCACCCCACGCCTCTGGTTTTTGTCTCAAATGTCACTCTGGTGATATTGATGTTATCGCGGAGTTGGCAGAGTGTTTTCTCAAATACCTCACTTTAATCTCACCCCACGCCTCTGGTTTTTGTCTCAAATGTCACTCTGGTGATATTGATGTTATCGCGGAGTTGGCAGAGTGTTTTCTCAAATACCTCACTTTAATCTCACCCCACGCCTCTGGTTTTTGTCTCAAATGTCACTCTGGTGATATTGATGTTATCGCGGAGTTGGCAGAGTGTTTTCTCAAATACCACACTTTAATCTCACCCCACGCCTCTGGTTTTTGTCTCAAATGTCACTCTGGTGATATTGATGTTATCGCGGAGTTGGCAGAGTGTTTTCTCAAATACCTCACTTTAATCTCACCCCACGCCTCTGGTTTTTGTCTCAAATGTCACTCTGGTGATATTGATGTTATCGCGGAGTTGGCAGAGTGTTTTCTCAAATACCTCACTTTAATCTCACCCCACGCCTCTGGTTTTTGTCTCAAATGTCACTCTGGTGATATTGATGTTATCGCGGAGTTGGCAGAGTGTTTTCTCAAATACCTCACTTTAATCTCACCCCACGCCTCTGGTTTTTGTCTCAAATGTCACTCTGGTGATATTGATGTTATCGCGGAGTTGGCAGAGTGTTTTCTCAAATACCTCACTTTAATCTCACCCCACGCCTCTGGTTTTTGTCTCAAATGTCACTCTGGTGATATTGATGTTATCGCGGAGTTGGCAGAGTGTTTTCTCAAATACCTCACTTTAATCTCACCCCACGCCTCTGGTTTTTGTCTCAAATGTCACTCTGGTGATATTGATGTTATCGCGGAGTGTTTTTTTTTTTTTATGGCATTCTTTTATGAAGGAAAAAAATGTGATAGACAACGTTGTTGTCTGGGATGAGGGTCAAATGGTGTTCAACTATCATAAAAAGAACCTTTTTGGTTTATTATTTTCAATATTGAACTTTTGGAGTCGACCTCAAAAATGGTCAGTAGGGGGGGGGAGACATTTCTATGACAANGGGGAGGCATTTCTATGACAAAAAGAACCTTTTTGGTTTATTCATTTCAATAATGAACCTTTGGAATCGACCTCAAAAATGGCGGGGGGGCGGTAATTTCTTTGAAAAGCTGAATTAAAAAAGGACGGGGGTGAGATGGCGAGCTACCAGATAATGTAAGATATTCCTATTTGGTAAGACTTGTAAGGCCCAATGGACTTTTCATAATTTCTGTGGGTATAGCAGTATTACTAAGAGTTACTAAGTATTACTAAGCTAGCAGTATTACTAAGAGCCTTAAATTAGCTACTCAGCCAACGATCATACCACGTTGAATACACCAGTTCCCGTCAGATCACTGAAGTTAAGCAACGTCCGGGCGTGGTCAGTACTTGGATGGGTGACCGCTTGGGAAAACCACGTATCGTTGGCTTTTTCCGGCCCAACCCAGGCTGGGTGAGGTCAATGTGGGTAGCTGGTTTGCAAGTTTCCAGCGAATGGAGGGTAAAACCCCCGTCTTGAATGACCAATAGATGTTAAAGAGACGTTAAGCCAAATTAAAAAAAAAAAAATTAGCTACTCATTCTTCCTTACGAGTCTGATTGCAAACCGAAATCACAAGTACCTGAGTCGAAAAGTTTCCGTTCTCTCCGAGAATAGAAATTGGGTTCTTCGCTTGTGATGCCAGTACGATACCGACTAGACTAAAAGGACTGCATGGCGTACAACTTACGATGGTGAAGATGATAACACCATCAGTAGTTGAAGCTAGCAGCTTTGTAACCCCAAAGAGCGTTTGTTCGAGTGTAAGGATAGATGTACCTACATTTATTTGTAAGTATGTATCACTAATTGTTTACCCAAAACGTTAAGAGTTTCGAAAAAGTAATGGGAATGGACCCCCCCCCNGAAGGGACAACGCCCCCCCCCCCAAACCATAGCCTGGAACCTCAGGAAAACTATCAAAATGAATGAATCTTCATTGTGACAATGATACACACATGTATGTACACAAATATCCCATCTAACTTATAATAAGACTAGCTGTTTTCCGGTGCTCCGCCACGATTACAAACTTCAACAACAATTTCGAGATCACGAAATTAAATCTTCTCAATTTTAGATTTTTGGTGGAACCGACCCCCCAGAGTGAGCACCGCTTCTAGTTAGAAAATTCAATAATAGCGTCATTTTTGGCGGTAACTTGCTCCCACTTGAACTTTAATTTTTTTTTTCCTTTCTTATTACACACCTACATACTAAAAGGGATCTGTGTGCCAAGTTTCAAGTCTCTACGTTTCGCCATCGTGGAGCTACATTGATTATCAGTCAGTCAGTATACCAACTGGGCTTTCCGTTTTATAAGTATAGATAAGCATGAAAAAGTTGCAGAGGGCATAGAACATACGAGTATATGTTACATTATTTTATGGTTTGGTCAACAAAGTCATCAACACCGTAAGGGCAGGATTCCAAAAGTGCATTCCTGAGTGCGTCAAATCGTTTTCGAGTTCTACTTATTGTTTGGTGAAATTCAGTAAGTTAAGACCAGATAGCATGAAATGTAAAACATAATTTATCAACTCAAAGCGAGAAAGTTAAATATGGTTGAACAAAAATAATGGAAAAATTAAATTGAGCCGTGGCGAAGCACGGGGTACACCTGCCAGTAAAGAAATAAACATGATGCGTTCAACAAAATAAAATTACCTTGAAAATATGATTTCTTGAAAAAGTCAAAAGTTTCAAAAAGGGATAATATATTTGTGGGATGGGGGGGGGGCAGGGGAGAGGGGTTTTGGTTTTTGGGAACACAGGACTTCTTTCTAAGTGTATTTTTAGAAGGGTAAGGGTTGTAGTAAGGGTGAAAGTTTGTTGAGAATAATTTTTATATACGATATTTAAAAACATAAAACAGTGTGATTCAGGTTGTTTGTATTAAGTGAATAGGAGTTGTAGAACATGAAATAAGAATCACTTTTTACAGGTGTGACTTTTTTGTTTAGGCCTTAGTTTGGGAGTTATCGCTAAAAACGTGATTTATTTGATAAGCTCAAAACTCCTTTAAAAATGGTCCGATTTTCAAAAATTAAAATTATCTAAAAAGATTCATTTTAAGCTGCATTTATTTAGTTTACGCATTGTCTTGCTCTGAATCAATGTAACAAAATGGCGGCCATTTGAATTTTTTAATTTCAAATGGCCAAATTTCAAATTTGTAGTGCTTTTTATTTCTACAAAAATGAAATAAAAAAAATCTACGGCGTGGTTTTCAAGAAAATCAAATTTGATAATTTCAAATGGCCGCCATTTTGGTACATTGATTTGGAGCAAGACAATGCGTGAACTAAATAAATGCAGCTTAAAATTAGCTTTTCAGATCATTTTATTTTTTGAAAATCGGACCATTTTTAAAGGAGTTATGAGCTTATCAAACAAAAAAAAAATCACGTTTTTAGCGATAACTCCCAAACTAAGGCCTAAACAAAAAAGTCACACCTGTAAAAAGTGATTCTTTTCTCATATTCTACAACTCCTATTCCCTAGATACAAATCACCCTGTATATAATGTGTACAATATTTCGGATTCTGTCACTTGATTTAATATATTTTCATTTCAAAGAAACAAGGAGCAAAGTAAAAAGGTATAATAGATTGAGAAGAGGGGGCAGCTCGTGGGACACCGTGCTTTCAGATTTGTCACCTTTCCTTTGGAAATTCGAATAGGATTCAACACCCGGGTGGCCATAGACAGAAAATCCGAGCCGGGGGAAAAGAAATTTACGGGTCCCTCTATTACTCTTGCATATCATCGCATTTGCAGTAATAATAGTAAAAGTATATGTAATTCACTTAGTTTATATGAAAAGGTGTGTACGCTTCTTCTTGGCAACAAATAACAGCAGCCCTTGCTACGACGTCGATGAAGACAAGGATGTTGTCATGGGGGAGCCAAACACATCGTAAAAATTTAATGAGATAGCATTCAGCAACACATTAGCGCTTTGAATGAGATAGCATTCAGGTACACATTAGCGTTTTGAATGAGATAGCATTCAGGTACACATTAGCGTTTTGAATGAGATAGCATTCAGCAACACATTAGCGTTTTGAATGAGATAGCATTCAGCAACA
>JAAEEI010039840.1:48932-66468 GCA_012654025.1 Pachypsylla venusta
AAGTCCACTTGAGAATGTCGTAACAGACGAAAGCGCTCGTGACTCGCCTTATTATTTGTAGTTGATACACAATATTTTATTGAAATTTATATTTCATAATGACTAACAAACATCCTAAATACAATTTCTAAATTTTTTATTTGTTCACTCACCTTGAAAATTTCGTTTCACTATAATTCGAAAACAAAGTCAACACCAGTTCTCTATATTCTAAAATATAGAATATATTGCTCTGAATGGTATCAGCGGAACGTCTCACTGCTTCCTCTTGACTTGTCACCATTGCTAACAAAGTTAATAGCATTTCTTTGTAAGCTTTTAATGCAATATGAATACGACGTGACCAGAGAAGTATTTTTTTCTTTTCTGATGCCATAGCTAGTAGCCAATTGTCTATTTGCATTTGTATAAAATGAAAAATGCTGACAGCCATTGTCTCACTGTGAAAGAAAAAAAATGTTAGAACGTCAACTTGAGTTACTTATGTGAAGAGAGCGCTCAGCTTAAGTTGTGATATCTGGCTGAAATGCTGACAGCCATTGTCTCACTGTGGAACTAATAAATAATAATAATACATTTACATGTTACCTGATAAGTTCAACTTGAAGACCCACATGTCTGTTGAAAGCCATAAAAAATGACACTGTCCAGAAATAATAATGTAGTGAACAACCTGTATATGGAATATTATGTAGACGTCCTGTATACTCTCCTTTCTATTTTTGATTTCTCCTTCTTTTTACAATGAATTGAGACTTCGAGACTTGTGGGAGAGGGGTCGGGGTGAAGGGGGGAATGAATGAGTGTATTTATTATCCCATTCAGGTTGTTTAGGAGGGTGGTCGGGGTGAAGAGGTGAAGGGGGGAAATATGAATGACATATTTTATTGTTCTCCCATTACAGAGAAGCATTGCTTTGTTTAAATTTAAGGATGGGTGTTTTACGTTTTAATTATTATTTATAGAACGCGTAGTTTGTTTGCGTACTAGAAAAATCCTTTTCCAGAGCCTTCTAGAACGTTTTGAATGTAGGTATAAATAGAAGGGCTTGCGTAGAAACCCAGTCGGTATTATTTGAGTGATAAACGGAGCGAATATAATTTTAGAAGCGATATCGTTAAGTTGTGATAAGTGAGTAATTAATTCGTGGGTATTTTCAAGCGTTTTATATACGGTGTTTGCGAACAATATTAGAACTTTTGTGTTACGTTTTTTTTTTTATTTATTTATTTTAATTTCTATTTTTTTTTTCTAATAAATTATTTTAAGTTTTATTTTTAAAGTTAGTTACGCGTTTTAAATTCACGACAACTTAATCTTCGAACCCTAAGTCTACAACAATAAGTTTCATCATTACTTTGAGCTTTGCCTCGAGAAATCATTTCCCTCACATGTCGCATGACTAGCGAACTGCCGTGCGCTCAGATAATAATACATTTACATGTTACCTGATAAGTTCCACTTGAAGACCCACATGTCTGTTGAAAGACATAAAAAATGACACTGTCCAGAAATAATACGTTTCATCATTACTTTGAGCTTTGCCTCGAGAAATAGTTTCCCTCACATGCCGCATGACTTTGTTATAACCGGACAGAAATTCTTCACAAAAACCTTTCAATATGATTCGTACACTCAAAGGAGATCTGTGTTCCAGTTTGGTTTCTTTTAAAGGCGCACGATTCTTTGGAACTCTTGTTAATTTCTGAAACAATCATGAAAATACGATCAAATGCTAAAAGGGTTCCATTTAAAAAATAGTAATAACACGAGAAAAAAAATCTGCCAACATGGCACATGCGTTCATTATTTTACTGGCTAGAAAAATACCCCCCGCCCCGCCCAATATTTTGCGTTTCAACGTAGAATCCAAAAATCGAATAAAAAAAATCCGCCCGCCGTGATGGTCACTTTTGCATTTAGAGTTGACCGATTTTCATGAAATTTGATATATACTCGTGGTCACATTTGGGTTTTAATTGCGCCCCAACACTTATCTTCACCGTCAGTCACATATATAGGGTTCTATAATAAAAAAACGGCTAAAAAGGAAACCATCGTATAGGAAATGGCGAGAGTTTTCATTCAATGTGCAACACGGGTATGTCAGACCAAAAAACATTCCCAAAATTTGGCGCAAAAAAGTTTAACGAAAGCATGAAGTGAATATTCAAATGAACGTAAAATTAAATGGGGAATCCGAAAATATAATAAAATTTAGGTCATCTCATTTAAGAAAATGAAGTTGACCTTTATCTGACCTTAAAGGACAACCTTGACAAGTCAGCCAAGGTCATCATAATACGTCCCCCACTTTTTTATGAACATTCGGTCAGAATAATTTTTTTGCGACTCCAACAGTTTCGGAATAAATTGAGGTGATCACTTAAAATGGGACACCTTGTATAAATGCAGGGCGAAACCCCCATCTCGAATGACCGACCAATAGTTAAATAAAACTTTGAACCGATAATGTCATTTTTTTTTTTAAGAACTTACGATTCTTTAAATAATGTTAATTCTCACTTATATTTATTTTTTACTTCTTACCTTATATTGTGCAATTCCTCCCACCTCCACCATTCTGAATCTCATAAATATTCATCAGACTGCGTGCGCACAAATTTTAATAACTATACACTAGTTTATACATCTTACCTTCTCCCCACTCCTATCCTACCCAGGCTAGGTGAGGTCAATGTGGGTAGTTAGTTTTTAAGTTTCCAGCGAATGGAGGGTAAAAACCTCCGTCTCAAATGACCGAACAATAGATGTTAAAGAGACATTGAGAGAAAAAAAAACTCTAATAATTATTCATCACGCTGCGCACGCAGAATTTTAATAATCAGACATCTTACCTTCTCCTTATCAACACAAATTTTAATTATTATACATCTTAGCTTCTCCTTATCAACACAAATTTTAATAATCATACATCTTACCTTCTCCTTATCAACACAAATTTTAATAATTATACATCTTACCTTCTCCTTATCAACACAAATTTTAATAATCAGACACCTTACCTTCTCCTTATCAACACAAATTTTAATAATCATACATCTTAACTTCTCCTTATCAACACAAATTTTAATAATCAGACACCTTACCTTCTCTTTATCAACACAAATTTTAATAATCAGACACCTTACCTTCTCCTTATCAACACAAATTTCAATAATCAGACACCTTACCTTCTCCTTATCAAATGATATGTCTTCCACATTGGTGATTGGTTTGTGTATAAGAAGATCATTATTTCCAATACCTTTGACACCTTGCACGACATAAGTGCCACCAAATCGGGAATTTCTGAAACAAATATACAAAATTAAAATGAAAAGTTTACGCCATTATACACCTTATCAAATGATATAACTTTTCATAGTATAACAACCAGGTACTTGGTACGTTGTTTAACTTAAGAGAAACTGTTGTATTCAACGTGATCTAACCATCATTTAAATATGGTTCAAAAGTACGCATCAGTAGATATAAAGACGCTGTACACTGTACAATATTTCGAATACACTTCGCTGAGTAAATTCAGAGTTCAATGTACACATGGCATGGAAGGTAGATGTAAACCTAGACAATGAGAAGAGGATTCCGTTGGCCCAATAGGGCCCAAAAATTGATCATGGATGTCCATACCAAATTTCATCTAAATCGGTTATAGCGTTCGAGAGTTATCGTGGTAACAAAAAAAAAACTGTCATGTGAAACCTTAGACCTCCAGTAGAGTGGCCGTATCGAAAGAAGAATATTGATATTACCGGTATTGATATTATCGAAAGCTTAATATCGATAAGCGATATTATTAGATGGTCGAATATCAATATAAAATATCGTTTACATCGAAACCTTAATATCGATTTTCGATATTATCGATGTAAAGCCCAAGCAACAAAGCAGCGTTTTTTTTTCCGATGCCGATATTTCTTTCGATATCTTAATATAGACATAAAATATCAATTATATCGAAACCTGAATATCGAAATTCGATATTATCGATATAATATCGACATCCCTAACATCAAGTCTTTCAGTCAAATATAAATAGATAGTTTACCTGGAACTATATTTATTCTTTCTGTCTGATTTCTCCTTCAATTCTTTGTCTCTTATTCCCTAACATCAAGTCTTTTGGTCAAATATAANAAAAAAAAAAAAAAAAAAAAAAAAAAAAAAAAAAAAAAAAAAAAAAAAAATAGTGGTAAGCGAATCACTGAAAGATCTCGCGCGAAGATGCAACATAATAAAAAAAAAACTCGGGGAAGTTTATTTTTAAGTAAGGATGTCGATATTATATCGATAATATCGAAACTGAAAGATCTCCCGCGAAGACTTAAAATGATAAAAAAAAAAAACTCGGGGAAGTTTATTTTTAAGTAAGGATGTCAATATTATATCGATAATATCGAAACTGAAAGATCTCCCGTGAAGACGCAAGATGATAAAAAAAAAAAACTCGGGGAAGTTTATTTTTAAGTAAGGATGTCGATATTATATCAATAATATCGAATATCAATGTTTGAGTTTCGATATAATCGACATTTTGTATTGGCTGTTCAAAAAACATCAGTCGGTCCTGCCGCACACTGTCACTGTATTTATTTCCCCCCCCCCACTCTTCCCCCGAGAACTCTTCACTTGTGATCTTACCTCAAGTAAGTGAAGATAGTAATGGCTTTCGTCAGTAGAAATGGCAATATAGATGAGGAGATCCAACATTCCAGCCTGATTCATTTCATAGACAACCTGAAATTTTAAGAAAAAAAGTCATCAAAACATTGACCATTACAAAAGCTTTGCTTCCCCATAAAATCCCTAAAATACAAAGTAATCTATCTTCTATCCCTGGCTTGCGAGCCACACAGTTTATCATAAACCTATTTGAATTGGCTTAACGCTATATATAAGCTTATTGAAAAGATAATTGTGAGCTCCCCAGGAAAACAAGATCGAGACTGATTCAACTACGATCTGGTTGGTTTCCAACCACATTATAAGACTCCAGCACTCAAGACAAATGTAACCTGTGCAATATAGAACTGTTTTCTTAAAATATGGGAATCTTCAGAGAAAACCCATTGTGTACACTATGTGGGGAAGAAGAGGAAACAGCCTCTCAGGAACTCGTCCAAAACAATCTGGTAAGAAGACTGCTCAAACTCTCTGAGCAGTTGAACCTTAACTAGAGAAATAAGCTTAACCCAAAACATAAAAAGCCCAGGAGGCTGAGGTGTAGGAAATACATAAAATGAAATACATAGATAATATTACTAGTAATAAATAAACATTATTACTAGTAATTTTAATGCACAGATAATATTTCAATATAGGTCCTCTGATTTTGATGAAAATTATAGTCAAAAGAAGATTGTACTATTATATTTTTTTATCATTAGAAAAAAAGTAATTTAAAATCTACGGGAAACCCCTTTTTGTCCCTTTGTACAGGGTGTACAAATAGTTCTGCGGAATATAGACCTCACTCTGTATCTGATTCTGATAAAAATAATAGTCAAAAGAAGATTGTAATATAAAACCCCTTCTTGTCCCTTTGTACAGGGTGTACAAATAGTTCTGCGAAATATAGACCTCACTCTGTATCTGATTCTGATGAAAATAATAGTCAAAAGAAGATTGTAATATTATGATGTTTTTTTATCATTAGGAAAAAGTAATTTAAAATCTACGGGAACCCCCTTCTTGTCCCTTTGTACAGGGTGTACAAATAGTTCTGCGGAATAGACCTCACTCAGTATCTAATTCTGATAAAAATTATAGTCACAAGAAGATTGTAATATTATGATGTTTTTTTATCATTAGGAAAAAGTAATTTAAAATCTACGGGAACCCCTTCTTGTCCCTTTGTACAGGGTGTAAAAATAGTTCTGCGGAGTATAGACCTCACTCAGTATCTGATTCTGATAAAAATTATAGTCACAAGAAGATTGTAATATTATGATGTTTTTTTATCATTAGGAAAAAGTAATTTAAAATCTACGGTAACCCCTTCTTGTCCCTTTGTACAGGGTGTAAAAATAGTTCTGCGGAATATAGACCTCACTCAGTATCTGATTCTGATGAAAATAATAGTCAAAAGAAGATTGTAATATTATGATGTTTTTTTTTATCATTAGGAAAGAGTAATTTAAAATCTACGGGAACCCCCTTCTTGTCCCTTTGTACAGGGTGTACAAATAGTTCTGCGGAATATAGACCTCACTCAGTATCTAATTCTGATAAAAATTATAGTCACAAGAAGATTGTAATATTATGATGTTTTTTTATCATTAGGAAAAAGTAATTTAAAATCTATGGGAACTTCCTTCTTGTCCCTTTGTACAGGGTGTAAAAATAGTTCTGCGGAATATAGACCTCACTCAGTATCTGATTCTGATAAAAATTATAGTCAAAAGAAGATTGTAATATTATGATGTTTTTGTTTTTATCATTAGGAAAAAGTAATTTAAAATCTACGGGAACTTCCTTCTTGTCCCTTTGTACAGGGTGTACACTGCACAAGTATTTCTGCAAAATATAGACCTCACTCAGTGATAATAGTATTATGGATGTTTGTAGTCATATGAAATAGAATTTCTAAAATAATTTTGTAAGACTTCTCCGTGGCAGAGTGCGCATCACACTCGGTTTGCACCAAGGAGGTTCCGGGTTCGAATCCTGGACCGGTCGAAAATTTGATAAAGGTTTTTTCAAATTTTCTACTTGGTCTGGTTGTGATTGGGAGTAACTCAGCCTCCCGAGGACAATTGAGTAGCTATGGTAATAGCGACAAGTGGTAGCATTATAAGGAAATTGTTAAAGTGTAGCTTAGGCTTAGTGATATTGAAGTGATTGTTGAGAAAAAACTTGTAATGCTATGATGCCCACTAAAATTGTGACATAATAACACAAAGAAATATACATTTACTACATACATTTACAAAATAATTTTGTATCGACTACAAGAAAATTGTGGAGACACGAGCGCTTTCGCATTCGTTACGAGATCACCAGAAGATGAGGTAACAGACGAAAACGCTCGTGACTTATCAACTTAATTGCCTTCTTCTTTAACTTCTAATTTTGTATCGACTACAAGTAAATTGATGAGTCAGGAGCGTATTCGTCTGTTACGAGTTCACCAGGAGAGTGGTAACAGACGAAATATAAAATTTCCCGAGGTTTTTTCGACTAGATCTAATTCGATCAAATATAAAATTTCCATATATTTTTTTTTTTTACTAGATCCCATTCGATGAAATATAAAATTTCCCGAGATCTTTTTTCGACTAAATCTCTCACTTCATTCGATCAAATATAAAATTTCCAGAGGTTTTTTTCGACTAAATCTCATTCGATGAAATATAAAATTTCCCGTTAAGTCAAATATAAAATTTCCCGATGATTTTTCGACTAGATCTCATTCGATCAAATACAAAAATTTCCAGAGATTTTTTTTTTCGTGGTTCGATATCCATGAACTTAAACGAAGTTTTTTTCCACACCCTACATAAGTATAAGGAAATGCTTTTTTTTTTTTTTTGGTACCCCATAGCAGTCATAGCTCATAAAATATTTGTAAAGAATGAAGCGAAGGAGCCGAGACAAGAAAATGAAATCTAAAATCTTTTATACGTCAAAAAATGTTGAAAAAGATGACGTTTTTCTTCTTTGAGAGAGAAAAAAAATATTAATTTGAAGTTGAGTAGAAGAGGAGGGGTGGGGGGGGGAACAAAACTTAAATACAATAAATTAAATATGGAACGAAAATGAGATAGAGCAGTGCTTGGCAGTATAGCTGCCTCACCATTTCATCTCTCTAGAAGAGGAGGGGTTGGAGAGGGGAAACGAAACTTAAATACAATAAATTAAATATGGAACGAAAATGAGATAGAGCAGTGCTTGGCAGTATAGCTGCCTCACCATTTCATCTCTCTAGAAGAGGAGGGGTGAGGGGGAAAACAAAACTTAAATACAATAAATTAAATATGGAACGAAAATGAGATAGAGCAGTGCTTGGCAGTATAGCTGCCTCACCATTTCATCTCTCTAGAAGAGGAGAGGGGAAACAAAACTTAAATACAATAAATTAAATATGGAACGAAAATGAGATAGAGCAGTGCTTGGCAGTATAACTGCCTCACCATTTCATCTCTCTAGAAGAGGAGGGGTGAGAGGGGAAACAAAACTTAAATACAATAAATTAAATATGGAACGAAAATGAGATAGAGCAGTGCTTGGCAGTATAGCTGCCTCACCATTTCATCTCTCTAGAAGAGGAGGGGTGAGAGGGGGAAACAAAACTTAAATACAATAAATTAAATATGGAACGAAAATGAGATAGAGCAGTGCTTGGCAGTATAGCTGCCTCACCATTTCATCTCTCTAGAAGAGGAGGGGTGAGAGGGGAAACAAAACTTATACACAATAAGTTAAATTTTGTTTAAGTTCTACACGTGGATTAGTGTCATCTATTATATCAATGGTAAGTGTGCTCAGATAGTGACACGTGACTATTTGTCACGTGAATTAGTGTCATCATATCATTAATGGTATGTACGTGACCATGTGTCACGTAGATAACATCATCGACACGTGGATTAGTGTCATCATATCATGAATGGTAAGTGTGCTCTGACGGTGACACGTGACCATGTGTCACGTGGATTAGTGTCATTATATCATCAATGGTATGTACGTGACCATGTGTCGTGGATCACATCATCGACACGTGGATTAGTGTCATTATATCATCAATGGTATGTGTGCTCAGATAATGGCACGTGACCATGTGTCACGTGGATTAGTGTCATCATATCATCAATGGTAAGAGTGCTCAGATGGTGTCACGTGGATTAGTGTCATCATATCATCGATGGTAAGAGTGCTCAGACGGTGACACGTGACCATGTGCCACGTGGATTATACCTCTCGGATATTAAAGATACGTTTGTACATGGCAAAGTGTCTTTTTTTTAATACGGTCATACCACAATCGTCCCACAACAATCACCTTCACTGTGATGAAAGACATTTTCATCAATATCGTCCCACAACAATCACCTTCACTGTGATGAAAGGCATTTTCATCAATATCGTCCCAAAGCAATCACCTTCACTGTGATGAAAGACATTTTCATCAATATCGTCCCACAGCAATCACCTTCACTGTGATGAAAGACATTTTCATCAATATCGTCCCACAGCAATCACCTTCACTCTGATGAAAGACATTTTCATCAATATCGTCCCACAGCAATCACCTTCACTGTGATGAAAGACATTTTCATCAATATCGTCAATCACCTTCCACAGCAATCACCTTCACTGTGATGAAAGACATTTTCATCACTATCGTTGATTTTAAAGAGGAAGTTTGTTTATTTTTTCCACAGCAGGAAATCATCATCCTATAATTGAAGCCGGGCTAATTCTTTTTTTGTGACTCAACTAATATTTCAATGACTAGGTAACATAGTATTCAGGGATGAGGGAAATGTTGAATGATGACGACAGCAATGGAAAGGATGATAGAAAACGAGAAAGGGAGGTAGGAGGAGGGGCAAAAAAAGAAAATATGATTTTGATTAATGAGTAAGTACTTTTCTTGAAAATTTTTAATAAAATAAATATGTACTTACACAAACATCGTATGTATCGTATCTGCTATGGAAAAATAACCAAATAACGCCAGTGAGATAAAAAAAAGAAAAGAAATACTGTATGACGTCAGACACTCCTGGAGTAGAGAAATAATCAAACTAACTTAAATGAGATAAAAAAAGAAAAGAAATACTGTATGACGTCAGACACTCCTGGAGTAGAGAAATAATCAAACTAACTTAAATGAGATAAAAAAAGAAAAGAAATACTGTATGACGTCAGACACTCCTGGAGTAGAGAAATAATCAAACTAACTTAAATGAGATAAAAAAAGAAAAGAAATACTGTATGACGTCAGACACTCCTGGAGTAGAGAAATAATCAAACTAACTTAAATGAGATAAAAAAAGAAAAGAAATACTGTATGACGTCAGACACTCCTGGAGTAGAGAAATAATCAAACTAACTTAAATGAGATAAAAAAAGAAAAGAAATACTGTATGACGTCAGACACTCCTGGAGTAGAGAAATAATCAAACTAACTTAAATGAGATAAAAAAAGAAAAGAAATACTGTATGACGTCAGACACTCCTGGAGTAGAGAAATAATCAAACTAACTTAAATGAGATAAAAAAAGAAAAGAAATACTGTATGACGTCAGACACTCCTGGAGTAGAGAAATAATCAAACTAACTTAAATGAGATAAAAAAAGAAAAGAAATACTGTATGACGTCAGACACTCCTGGAGTAGAGAAATAATCAAACTAACTTAAATGAGATAAAAAAAGAAAAGAAATACTGTATGACGTCAGACACTCCTGGAGTAGAGAAATAATCAAACTAACTTAAATGAGATAAAAAAAGAAAAGAAATACTGTATGACGTCAGACACTCCTGGAGTAGAGAAATAATCAANAAAAATGAAGTTCTTGATATTAAAGAATTATACAGTAAAGTATTACTATGACGTCATAGACACTTGTGGAGTAGAGAAATAATCAAATAACTAACTTAAATGAGATAAAAAAGGTACTACTTAATAGATCTATCTTATTTAATTAAGTCACAATTAACCATTAAGGTTTTCTCAATCTCTAAGCAATTGGACCTGGAGTCAATCAGTCTACCCTACTTTCTTTGCTTGGAAAGTAGCTTAAAAAAAGGTGTCAAGTACAAGAAAAAAAGAAAACCCAGACACACTTTACCGAAGGTCTAATTTCTTCCAATTTACATATTTATGACTTGCTAACTTTCCAAGAGGAAAAATAAATCATACTTGAGATCGTAACAAGTTACTTGAGGGTGACATCCTCACGGACCGAGTCCCACCCGAGTTGATGGTGTAAAATAACACAGAAAGCATCTCCGTAATGTCATAATATTTGAATGGTTCTGGGGGCCGATGGCAATTATTAGCCTCAAGGACAAGATGTATGATGACAATTAAAAATTTAGCAATAGACCTATCTTATATCTACAACATATCTAGATCCGACGACAAGAAATACCTTATATCCGATGATATAGAGCAAGTAGCAAAAGTGGACAAAGAAAAGAAAGATATCTACAATTCATTTATTCCACACTTAAAATAAAAATAGCAACAAAAATACCCGAATAGACAGTATGAAGTGATTGGATTGTGGTTCGGTGCAAGAGGGCCCATCTCGGAAAGGATAGTTGACACCAAGGCCGTTCAGAGCTTTCCCGGGCCCGGGCACAATGTCGTGCTCCGGGCCCCCCATTATTATTTTTTATTTTTTTGCACACACGTATTTTACACCTACCTTTTATTATTAGTGTAATAAAGTAGGTACTATCGATATGTTGTTTTGGGGTCCCCAGAGCCCAAATCTCGAGTTTCAGCCGTTGGTCCGGGTGTGTCTGTCTGTGAACAAGATATCTCAAGAACGGCAAGGTGGAAATCGAATATACCGTTCGCGGTTTTATGAATCTTTTTAGCCGTTTTCGCATATCCTGCCCAAAATGAGAACGGTAATAGCTAGACCTTTTTGGTGCTTATTCATATCAATTTCATACAAGAAATTGAAGAATACAACTTAGGTTGAAGTGCAATATATTGTTGGCCGCTTTAAAGAACTTTCAAAGAACTCTTCTTTTGGAGCGTCCGACACAATTTCTTTTTTTGGAGCGTTCAACGCAGTTTAAAAAAATCCGCTGGGCCGGGGCCCCTTCAGAAGCCCGGGCCCGGCACACTTTGTGCCCTTTGTCCCCCCCCCTCTGAGCGGCCCTGGTTGACACATTTGATAAGTTTGGAATTCTTAACAAAAAATTGAAAATCTTGAACGAATCTATCATCAAAGATAATATCTATATTCTACACCATCACATATATGGAGTTTAATAAGTTAACATAAAAAAAAAATATACTAGAACATTTTACCTAGGTATAGATTATTATGCTGTGTTTTAGCAACTTACAGTATGTAAGCAGCATCTTTTTGTTTTGTTAAAAAAATAAAATTGTTTCTCTTAAATGAAATGAATACACACTTACCGTATCGTGTGAATTCGGATTGTCATAGCAACCGCCTTCCGCCTCAGAATCAGTTGGTATCTGTAGAACATTTCTAATCAATATGATAATCCTTTCAGCAACCAAACCCTTTTCCTCGCCTCGTTCAGCGTAATCCTGAAAACATTATCATATGTTGTTGTTGTTAACGTTCTCAACGACTCTCAACAACAAGATCTGTCCATAATGCTGACGGCTCTAGATTAGTTGGGTTTGATGGATAGTTGCTGGCTGCTCATGATTTACACCATGAGCAGCCAGCATACATAGAGGACAACGATCAGATACTTCAGGGTTCAGTAAGGATTTATATACCAACTCTTTGAGGAAGTATCCGGAGCAGCACGGCTGTGTATAACGGAGGAAAAACACAGTGAGTTGTCGTCGGAACGGTGTTGATGGTCTTTGGCCGTGCCCGAGGGCACGGGTAGCCCCGGTACGAAGAACCAACCATCTTGGGGGCCAACACTATCATATAATACACTTTATTGATACTGAAAAGTAATTTTACAACAGTTGTTCGGGTGCCATTATTACAAGGCAAATATCTCAAATTCATTTGTTTTTAAATCTTTAAATAACATGTTTGTTATAAGTGTTAAAAAATATTAAATTTTAAAATATGTTAGAACGAAACACTTACCAAAAACACTATTTATAATTATTTATCAAGAAACTAGTTTCTTCAAAAATAATTGTGAACGTTAGTGAAATCCACTTTTGACCCTGGTATACATCCCGAAATTCACTTCTGTGTGTGAGTATGTTCGTTACGCGATACAAGGACATTTTTTATCCGATTTTGGCGAAATTTGTTATAGGTACATGTTTAGGACATGAGGAAAATTTGATGTATAGTTTTTAGGGGCCATGGCCTCAGGGGTCCAATATTGTGCGAATGCAATTTTATACTTTTCCAGATGAGATATGACTTGTGAATGATTTTAACGGTTTGTTGTAGAAAAGTAAAATTTTGATATGTTATGGGTTTTCGATTTAGAAAAAATTGGGGGAGGACCCAATATTTGTTTTTTTTTTTTAAAATGATTTTTTATAATTTTAATAAGAGATTTTTACTACATAAATGACTACAAAACAAACGTGAACACCTGATCATCTTGATCCACTAGTTACAAATGGTGTTTTTGGTAAGAGCTTTGTTTTAATTTATTTTAAAAGTTAATATATTTGTTTTTCCCTCAATATATGCAAAAATGTGTGATGTGCAATAAGATAGGCAAGTATGCAACTGTCTGACAGCACCTCAACTTACAATGTTTAATATATTTGTTTTTCCTTCAGTATATGCAAAAATGTGTGATGTGCAATAAGATAGGTAAGGATGCAACTGCCTGACAGCACCTCAACTTACAATGTTTAATATATTTGTTTTTCCTTCAGTATATGCAAAAATGTGTGATGTGCAATAAGATAGGTAAGTATGCAACTGTCTGACAGTACCTCAACTTACAATGTTTAATATATTTGTTTTTCCTTCAGTATATGCAAAAATGTGTGATGTGCAATAAGATAGGTAAGTATGCAACTGTCTGACAGCACCTCAACTTACAATGTTTAATATATTTGTTAGTTTTGTTTTTAACACTTTCCAGAAAGCTTCATTTGCGAATGCAATTTTATACTTTTGCAGATGAGATATGACTTGTGCATAGAAACGACGTTCAACTTTATCTGTGGGAATCTCCTCATTGTATAGAATCATAACAGGGGTTGTTAGGTTTACCAATAATCTGAAAAAATAAAAAATAGAGGATCAGTTTATAAGGACATTATAAAAATAATTATCAACTGTTGTCCACGGTCATTCGGATAAGCGGACATATTCGGAAAATTTGGTTTTTAGGCTACCAAGGGAGGTAGAATACAAATAAAACGCGTTTTTTACTTACAAAAGGGTAATTATGTATTTTATTCTACATTTTTATCGATATGGAGTATAGAAAAAATAGTTTCCAATGCAATTATTTGGGTATATATGCGAATTTACATGTGTAATTCACAAGTAATTGATGTATAGAATATTACAGACGGTAGATAGAGAAATAATGGTTCCTACCTCTATGTACTTAGATAAAAAGTCTAGCATTTAGGTTTGTTTCATATTTGAGACCCCCTTTTTTTTTAGACAATCGGATAATCGACGTTCTACATATACTTCCTCATCCAGATCTATTTACAATTTAGTGTGTGCATGAGTATGTGTGAGAGAGAGAGTGACAAAATCATCATTAGTGAACCAGTCATAAATCTAAAATATTAGGACCTCTTAGATTTAAAATTACCTGAGGATAACATCAAACAGTTCCTCATCATTACTGTAGTGTACTATGATTGGTATCAAATCAGTTTGGACAATATTGGTATCTCCAAGTTGTCTCCGAATAGAATTTTGCTCATCGTCACGTCTCAAAAATTTGATGAGATCCTTTACGCATTCTGAAAAAAAAAAAACAAGAAATTATAATTTTATTTTATCTTCACAGAGGGAGGCGAATTTATTATGCACACCTCCAATGCTACGCCAGTCTCATTTCGTCTGAAGGATCGGTGCGGGATAGCTCAATACACGCGCCCAGTGGAATACTATTGATAGTCGAGTTCAAAACCATCTATATTTTTTCAAAATCCACGATTGCCCTATTTTATGACTTTGTACCGCTATCTAAATATATAAATCTGAAATGTGTGTGGTACCTATGTAGGGGTTGTCTATTCCAATACCACAGCCCAAACGGTAGCAGGCGGCAAAAAATTGACGAGAATGGACCAAGCCATTTTCATTAAAATCGAACAGTCACGGTCCGATATCTTAAATTTTGTCGCGACAACATATCAACTCAAAGCGAGAAAGTTTTAGGTGACCGTTTGGTCTGTATTTTAGGAAATTTTCTGCAACGGTGTGGCCAGCCATTCCAGAGTTACGAATTCGAAATTAGGAACAGGCAAAATACAATTTAGAAAATACTAAAAAGTCATAACGATAATGCCTCTAAGGCCCCTAGCGAAATATTTAAATCTTGATTTTTATAAGGCTGCAATATGCAGGGTGAACACAAACTCATACTCTCCACCTACAAATTCCATTGTCCTTGAAAAACGAAAATATAAGAATCGTAGCGAAGCAGCTAGTAAATCAATCAACCTAACCTAAACCTTTTCAAATATCATCCTATAATGTCAGCACATAAATATCTGCCTATAATGTGTTTTTTGTATTTTCAGAACAAAAATAACTACGAACAAATCGTGTACAAAAATTAAACCCTGAGCTTACATCCAGGATTTGATAGATTAGGATGAGCTTTTTAAGAGTCAAAATTTCAAAGAATTCTAATGACTCGTTGGACGCGAGAGAAAAATAGAAATTGAAGTCAATGTCGAAATTATCGATAGTTCTCCACTACCCTTATAAGATATAATATAGTTTCGTTCTATGGCGGAAGGACATGTGTGCGATAATGATCCAAAATTTCAGCAAGTGGTGAATAACAGTTGATCTTTTCTTTCTGCAATATATTTATATTCGAACAAATTTTCATTTCTTTGGTGAACTTGCTGAATTGCGTTTATATAGACCCATGCTTCACAGATAAATATGAACACTAATCTATATGTGATATGGTTATGTTAATTTTATATGGTCATGCCTCTTTGGAATGAATATTTTTTTGACTCGACCTCTCTAACATGCATTTATCATTCGAAAGGGGGTTTTAGCCCCCATTATAAACCACATTTTAAGTTTGTAACTTGCTCCAAAAAAAATGAATAGTATCTGTCTGGTACCAAAATCAATATTAATTCTATTGCCCTTTATCAATCACACCACCTCACCTCAATTTAGCAAAATAATAACGTACCTTTGCAGTGAGGTCCAACAATATATTTTGTAGATGTATTAGCATCTCCTAAAGCATTACAAGTAGCTGTGATTTCAGCAGCTTTTTCAGGGGCTAACATATTTATTACAACTGTTTTTATTATCACACACGAGACATAAGAAGGTAAGTATGCAGTTAGACCGACACAAATGTTGATTGTTTCATTATTTCACAAAATAGATATTGTCTTTATCTTGTACACTTATTAAAATGATGTTATCTTAAGTTATCAATAAATAAAATGAATTAGAGAAAAGGAAAAAAATTAAACATTAAACGTCTATACTAAAATATTTAATCAGTCTTTCAAAAATTTTGAATTTCTGTTATCTGTCGATTTTGAAAAAAAAAAATGAGACAAAACGAAAACGGCGCGATCTTCATTTGAAAAACACCTGTTGCCAATCAACGAGCATGCTGCCAAGTGTATTGCATTTTTCTAGAATGTCAAATATTATTGAAGCCGCTAATAATTTGGCGTTTGCGGTAGTGCCAACCGGCCTCTCCAAAAATTTTCAGGTTATCACGGCATTACTGGGACCCGACTTAGGGGAGACCCGTAGGGTCCTCGAACAAGGGAAAAATCCCAGGTTCAAAATATTTTTCCCGTTTGGGGAAAAAAAAAATTTGCTCAAGCAATATAGGCATGACCGTAAAAACGTTTCCTAACCTGTCGAGGGGGGTTAAAATATGTCAATAAAGCTAACAAGTAAACGTAAAAAGATAAAAACAAAACAAAAGAGAAGTGGAAAAAATAAAAATATGGTTGGAGCATTGCCCATTAGTGTAGGACTGTAGGTAGGTAGGTGTAAGTCTGTAGGTACATATATGAATTCTAATTCGATTGTGATTCCTCCTACCTTTAGGTTTAGGGTTTAGGTTCATCGTAAGGCAAGTATTTTTGCCTTGCTATTCACGAACACCAAATCAAATGGGAATTAAAATTTGAATTCTGGCGGTCTTGCCACTTAGTTTACATTAAAATGAATAATGAACTGAATGTGAGGGAAATTTTTTTTCAAATTTTTGAAAAAATTCCCTCACCTTCGAAAAAAATTTCACATAAAAAAAAACTTAATCCTGTGTTAAAAATTTAAAATAATAAAAACTAAAAGGGGGGGAAAAATCAGAAAAATCTTGCTTTTCGTTACCGATATTTTTTCCGATATATCGATAAATATCGAAAGAGTAATATCGATGAAAAATATCGATATTACACAATATCGATATAATATCGACATCCTTAGTATGTACATAACTGTCAAACATGGATCCATGATGGAAAATAAAAAAGCGAGATAAAAATAAATAAATAAAAAAAGAATACAATTTTTAAAAAATGGAACCATACTGTTCTCCCCGGATAAAGACCCATGATTGAGGATCTGACAACGGGAAGATTAGTTGCGTGGCTCTCTTTTAAACCAAATTTAACCCAATTAGAGAGGTTAGTTAACTAGTTGTTCTGAGGATGTCTCCAG
>JAAEEI010039847.1:0-11596 GCA_012654025.1 Pachypsylla venusta
AAAATAAAATATTTAATTTGAAAATTAACGTAACACCACGATGTATTAAAAAAGAAGAAGATATTTTGATGCTGACGAAATGCTGTGTGGGACAGCCAAATGAGAACTGATCAGACCGGGAACCAGCGACAATGAGCAGGCCACGAACAGCAAACACAAAGTTTGTACTTGGCGCATATCTCTCTCTATCTCTCTCGGTCCTAATCACCTGTTCGGTGTCAGTCCATTGGTCTACCAGGTTAACCATCTCATGATTAGCAAATCATTAAATTAATGCCTTGGCATTGATCCTGACAGTTCAGTTTTTAGAGCTGACTGATTTCTATCGCTATACAGGGTGTTGTTGTACGTTGATTGATCGATGCCTATAATATCTCGGAATCTACAGGTGACTGATTTCTATCTCTATACAGGATGTTGCTGTACGTTGATTGATCGACGCCTATAATATCTCGGAATCTACAGGTGACTGATTTCTATCTCTATACAGGGTGTTGCAGTACATTGATTGATCAACGCCTATAATATATCGGAATCTACAGTTGACTGATTTCTATCTCTATACAGGGTGTTGCTGTACGTTGATCGATCAACGTTTATAATATTTCGGAATCTACAGCTGACTGATTTCTATCTCTATACAGTGTGTTGCTGTACGTTGATTGATCAACGCCTATAATATATCGGAATCTACAGCTGACTGATTTCTATCTCTATACAGGGTGTTGCTGTACGTTGATCGATCAACGTCTATAATATATCGGAATCTACAAATGACTGATTTCTATCTCTATAATTAATATATCGGAATCTACAGTTGACTGATTTCTATCTCTATACAGGATGTTGCAGTACATTGATTGATCAACGTCTATAATATTTCGGAATCTACAGTTGACTGATTTCTATCTCTATACAGGGTGTTGCTGTACGTTGATCGATCAACGCCTATAATATATCGGAATCTACAAATGACTGATTTCTATCTCTATCACGTACAGGGTGTTGCAGTACGTTGATTGATCAACGCCTATAATATATCGGAATCTACAGTTGACTGATTTCTATCTCTATACAGTGTGTTGCTGTACGTTGATCGATCAACGCCTATAATATATCGGAATCTACAGTTGACTGATTTCTATCTCTATACAGGGTGTTGCTGTACATTGATCGATCAACGTCCATAATATTTCGGAATCTACAGCTGACTGATTTCTATCTCTATACAGTGTGTTGCTGTACGTTGATGGATCAACGCCTATAATAACTCGGAATATACTGATCCTAAGAAAGACAAAAAGTTTGACGGCCGATAGAACCCAATGAATTGGATTGTATTAAAGTGTTGATACGTATATAACTATATATACGTAAATGTATATTTCTTTGTGTTATTATGTCACAATTTTAGTGGGCATCATAGCATTACAAGGTATTCTCAACAATCACTAAGCCTAAACTACACTTTAACAATTCCCTTATAATGCTACCACTTGTCGCTATTACCATAGCTACTCAATTGTCCTCAGGAGGCTGAGTTACCCCCAATCACAACCAGACCAAGTAGAAAATTAGAAAAAACCTTTATCAAATTTTCAGTACCCGTCCAAGAATTGAACCCGGAACCTGCTTGGTGCAAGCCGAGTGTGATGCGCACTCTGCCACGGATCTAGGTTTGCGCAGATTTATAGAGATGGCCAAGCTCCCCCCCCTGAAAATATCCTCAAACAAGGCCGTACCCATGGGGGTCCAGCCCCCCCCCCCAGGTAATTTCAATCTTTTTTCATTAACTAAAACACTCTAATTTGCGCGTGACTTATACTATTAAAAAAAAAAAAAAAAAAAAAAAAAAAAAAAAAAAAANCGTTCTTCGAAATACCTAATGACTTTAAATTCCGACCCCACCCAAAACGATTTCAAAATTTTAGTCTGATTTCCTCACTCTGTTCACCAACACGCAGTCTTGGTGGGGTACCTCGGTTCATTTAACCACTAGGAGATAGGGACTACTGTGTTCCTCTGTTCTACTTTAGTGGTTCATAAATTTGTTACGTTTAAAAATGATCAGAGGTACACCACCAAGACTGAATCATTTTTATTCTGAGATGTGTAGTTTTTCCTCTGGAAGTAGCTGAAATCGGCAATGTAAGCTGTGGCGTATAATATACTCTTGGTAGCTACCGCATTTTTTGACTTGGCGGGGCGGAGCGCTACCGCGCTTCTTAATATCGTAAGTAATGTTTTACTCACCATATGCCGTATTTCCACCCACAAGCATATAGGTTTGTTCTTCTTCTAGGCCATCAAAAATTTCAAATACTTCTCTCACTTCATTTACAACAAACCAGTTTTCCCCAACTGTAATATTTTGAGGGGATAAAGCCAATTCTATGAAACACGTGTCCAAATTGTCCTTGTTACTGTGCGTTGAATCCAAATCATCAATGATATTAGTTTTGAATTTGCAAATGCCCGTCAGGTCCTGTGGAAATATTTTTTCATCGTATTTAATCAAAGTCTAATGTCCATATATTATACTAGCTGAGTACCCAAACTTCGTTTCGAGAAGATGAGAGAAAAAAATGATAATAAATCTGACTCCCACATTAATAATCATATCACCGAGGTACAACCGTTTAAACGCGATCAGAGTATGCACATAGAATACATATTACATACACGTTTGTTAACCTATATGTAGAACATGGGGAGTAGTAACGGGTTGTTAAGCTGTGTAGAACGTGTTGGGAGTAGTATTGGGTTAGGTTCCAAAAAAAAAATGCGTGTTGAAGTCTGCTGTGTTTAGGCTGGGTCTGCCTAACCTTGCGCAGACTTCAACATGCATTTTTTTTTTTTTTTGGAACCTAATCCAATACTATTCCCAACACGTTCTACCCAACAAACTTGGTGGTCAATTCTATTAAATTTTTTCGGCACTAACCGATTTTGTACATAATTTTATTTAAATAAAACAAAAATTTGAATTTCCATACAAAAATTGGAAAATCGGCCGTAACTCAAAAACGGTTGGGCGTGCTTTTAACTCTGATATTTTTTCTGCGCACCCAGTCTTTGTTTTTTTTACCTTATTTGGTTGAATTTGGATACTATGTACTATGTCAAGTAAAACTATATATTAAGGCATTTAAAATACTATACCTTTACTTGACTGTAAAAATTAAAAAGATGTTAAATCCGATTAGTTTCGTGCTCTCCGGAGCACATCATCGGAGCTAGGGGGGGGGGGGGGTCCATTCCTATCAAATGTTCTATACTCTTATCGTTTCTAATAGTATTCTATGATTTCCCATATAAAAATCGGAGAATCGGCCGTAACTCGAAAACGGTTGTATATTTTTGAACTGCGATAATTTTTCTGGGGTCTCAGGCTATGTTTTTTTTGGGGGGGGGGAGGGGGGTTCATTCCCATCAATTTTTCTATATCTCTTACCGTTTTGGCTAAACAATGAGGTTTCTCAAAATTTTATTGTGGCCGATCCCGGATTCGAACTTGTTACCCTCGAATGGCTAGTCACAATTTTGCAAAATTTGTCCTAAATGAAGGATAAAGATGTTACCTAAAACTTTCTCGCTTTGAGTTGATATGTTGTCTCGACAAATCTTAAGATATTGGCCAAAATTCGGAAAATGTTGAGCAAGAAATTGGAAAATCGACCGTAACTAAAATGGCCGGACAATACCGTGCCTATAACCTTCTCCGGGTAAAAACAAATAAGTGTGCAAACTTTCGTGCAATTCCGAGCTGTAGTTCGTAAGTTATAAGCGCACAAACAAACAAATAAATAAACAAACAAACAAACAGACATTCACTTTTATATATATAGAAGATTGCTTAGCTGGTTAATACGATCAGGTATTCATGTATGTGCTGCTAAGGGTTAAAAAATCTTCTTAATGATTACTTTCCTTATCCTGTAAAAAGGAAAGTATTGTAATGGGCTGAAATTTGGATGTCGAGTTTTCAATGCCAAAACACGTTTTGAGGACCCCAGAGCCCAAATCTCGATTTTCAGCCATTGGTCCGTGTGTGTGTCTGTCCGTCCGTCCGTCTGTCTGTGAACAAGATATCTAAAGAACGGCAAGGACTAGAGACTTGAAATTTGGTATGTATGTCAGTTGTATGCCGTGAACGGCAAAATAAGCTTTCGGTGGAAATCGAATATACTGTTGGCGGTTTTATCCCGCATTTTAGAGGTTTTCGCATATCCTGCTTAAAATGAGAACGGTAATAGCTAGAACTTTAAACTTGGTGCCTATTCATATCAATTTCATACAAGAAATTGAAAAATACAACTTAGGTTAAAGTGTAATATATTGCTGGCTGCTAATTAGCGGTTTGATACCGCTTTTTGGCGGTTCCGCCTAAAACCAGAATGGAAAGAGCTAGAACTTGATATTTGGTGCCAATTCATATCAATTTCATATAAGAAATTAAAAATTCAACTAAGGCCGGCCATACACGCACCGATAAGTCTGTGCAGACTTGTCTGTACAGACTTATCTGCACAGACAAGTCTGCCGTGTATGGCAGGATCTGCACAGATTTTGTATGAAAATCGGAGACAAAATCTGTGCAGATCCTGCCATTCCCAGGAATGCTCCCATCAACTGTGCCAAACTTCATTGCTATCGGATAAGTAGTTTCAGAATGCATACAGTTTTGTGGGTGAAACAAACGTCGTGGATGAAAAAAATCTCCATCGTCACAGAAAAATAAAATTTCACTCTCATCATTTTTTCATAACTCGCCTAAAGAAGGTTGGTATATAACTTCAAAAATTGAAAGCGTGTTCTCGGATATATTAGGGTTAAAATTCAAGAGAAAATGTGTTTGTTTACATAAACCGATTTCATAAGCGTAGCGTATATTTTCAATTAAATGATTAAAACCAAAAATTTCCACACTATTTACCAACTTCGGAAATATTTTAATTTTTTTTTTTTTTTTTTAAATTTTTTTGTCGATTTTTTGAGAAAATTAAAAGAAATATCATAAGAATTGTCACCTAAGATATGATTATCACTTTGGCATCGCCTTGTAATTTTAAAAAAGGCATCATTATAATTCAGTTACCTCAATATCAATGCAATTCTGTTTTACATTGTCGCTGACATCACTCGAAAATGACTGAAATGCGTCCAATATTGGTCGATAGCCAGTGCATCGACAAATATTACCACCCAGAGCAGCTTCAACTTCAGATTTGATAAGTCTATTTTGCCGACCTTCCATAAAACTGAAACGTGAGACATTGCAACAAATTACAACTTTGATCATATTTGTAACGAAAAAAAAANAAAAAAAAAAAAAAAAAAAAAAAAAAAAAAAAAAAAAAAAAAAAAAATCCTGAAAATGCTCTGTGAATATAGATAGGTGATATCTGATATGACATAAACCAAAAAAAAAATAAGATTTGGACCTTTAGAGGACCCATCCAAACCAAAAAATAAAAAGCACCTTGTTATCCCACGCCGCAGTTCTGGAAATTCCAAGTCAAAATTAAAAATTTTTTTTAACGTGGAATGGACATGCGCGGATATAGCCCTCTTGTTTTTTTGGGGGGGGGGCACAATCGTACAATATACCTAATAGAAAATGTGGAGGGGTAGGGACTCGTAACCCAGAGATCGGGGGTCCGAGACCTGGGCAGTACTTTTTAATGCAATGTTTATTTATAGAGGTACGATACTTAATTTTAGGGATGGGATTTTCCACTCACTTAGGTGAGTCGACATGACTCGACTCGACTCACAAATATGAGTCGACTCTCGATCTCGACTCGTATCGAGTGACAATTTTCAAAAACGCCTTATTTGATCAGAAAGTCATAATAAAACCAATTGACAAAAGGGCATCTACCAAATAAACGTCCCCAACTTCGGTGAATACATTAAAAAGACATCACAATCAATCGTCACCAGAATAAAAGAACATTTTCCTTCAGTAAACAACAAACACCCGGAAAAATATTTCTCCCTTTATCATCTTTATCAGTCAAAAAAAAAAAGCTACTCGTGATTCGACTCTTTGAAGAGTCGACTCATTTCAAAAAGATGATTCGACTCGAGTGTGACTCGAATCGTGGAAGACTAGCCCATCCCTACTTAATTTGTTAAAAGCTGTAGAGCTTACCACAAATACCTTTCATAAGGGTGATAAGCGATTTTATAAGCGTGATGACGAAAAAAAAAAGTGCCATGACGAATGACAGAATTGTTTACAATTTTTTATTTACGTATTTCTATTTTGTCTCACAGGATTGGGAATTATTTAGAGGCCCGTGCCCCCCACTTAATCGGATAAAAGACACAGCGGATCACCATTCATTCGATTTTTTTTTTTTATTTTTTACGTGATTAAGTACCTATAATGAAATTTGAGAAACACCACCCTCTTAAAAAACTGGAGAGGGGCACGTGTCCCCCGTGCCCTCCCCTATATCCGCGCATCGGAATGGATGTACCTGAGAGTCTGTTCACATCACTGTCCGTTTTTTTTACTGGATGTGATTCATATTTTTCACACTGTCCGTTTATTTACTGGATGTCCGATCCGTTCTTTTTACTGGATGTGATTCATATTTTTCACACTGTTCGTTTATTTACTGGATGTCCGATCCGTTCTTTTTACTGGATGTGATTCATATTTTTCACACTGTTCGTTTATTTTCTGTATGTCCGATCCGTTCTTTTTACTGAATGTGATTCATATTTTTAACACTATCCGTTTTTTTAATGGATCAAAAGTGTCCGTTTTTTTTCTCTTTCTTTTCAAGGCTTAGTAGACTGATTGAGTAGACAACAAACTTCTCGCCAAGCCGAAAGTTTGAGTATTTTATTTTTATATTCATCACTACTTTGGTCCCAAAGTACAGATCTTGTTTTCACAAGTGGGATTAAAACTTCAGGATCAATATTTTTTCTCTCCATGACTAGTGATGGCATATCGTTCAAAAATATATCGATATATCGAATTTTCAATATATCGATATGCAAATA
This sequence comes from Pachypsylla venusta, assembly GCA_012654025.1. Classification (NCBI taxonomy): domain Eukaryota; kingdom Metazoa; phylum Arthropoda; class Insecta; order Hemiptera; family Aphalaridae; genus Pachypsylla; species Pachypsylla venusta. Next base: position 7,024 of record JAAEEI010039847.1, read on the forward strand.
TATCGATATATGAGAAATATATCGATATATCGACGATATATATCGTCGGTTTCAAAGGGACAAGTAGGATCCCCCAAAATTTCGAGTAAAAAAAATAAACTTCGATTAAAAAAAATATTACTTCAAATATTATCGCTATATTAAGAACATTGAAAAAAGCCTAAATTAGTGTACATATTGAACGATATATCGTGAAAAATATATCGATATAATATATCGATACATCGGAAGAAAATATATCGATATATATATCGATTTTCGATATATCGTGCCATCCCTATCCATGACTAACTTGTAAATTCAAATTACCTCTATTAATACTTTCTTTTACCAATTAAATACAGCTGATAAATTACTTTCTGAAATAAAAAATTCAAATAGCCTTCTTCACAGAACAGAATCAAGAGCACTACTGATTAGGGATGGGCTAGTCATCTACGAGTCGTGTCATGAGTCGACTCACGACTTGACTCACTCACGAGTCGAATCATCTTTTTGAAATGAGTCGACTCTTCAAAGAGTCGACTTACGAGTAGCTTTTTTTGTTGTTGACTGATAAAGATAATAAAGGAAGAAATATTTTTCCGGGTTTTTGTTGTTTACTGAAAAAAAATGTTCTTTTATTTTGGTGACGATTGATTGTGATGTCTTTTTAATGTATTCACCGAAGTTGGGGACGTTTATTTGGTAGATGCCCCTTTTGTCAATTGATTTTATTATGTCTTTCTAATCAAATAAGGCGTTTTTGAAAATTGTCACTCGATACGAGTTGAGATCGAGAGTTGACTCAGTGAGTCGACTCATATATGTGAGTCGAGTCAAATCATGTCGACTCACCTAAGTAAGTCGAAAATCCCATCCCTACTACTGATTGAAATAATGAAATTAAAAGTGCATCCGTAAAGAAAAACGAATGGTGTGAACAGGAAGTGCGCATCCGATCCGTTTTTTTTACTGGATTGATGTTGACAGTGATCGGGCATCCAGTAAATAAACGGACAGTGTGAACAGGCTCTAAAGGTAAATATAATAAGCTTAAGATGTACTCGTATACGACAAAATGCTCCTCCTAGCCGATCTGCGTGTCCGCAATGTTAATAGCATTGACTCTTGGTCTGGAGATTGTGTGTTCGAATCCTGCCCGGAGTGAGAAATTTCAGATCAAATTTTCTCGTTTCCTACATGGCACGGTTGTAAAATGGAGTGTCCTGGAATAATTCCGAAGTAGTCAACCTGTATATGTAATACTATGAAACATTCTGTATATTCTCCTTTCTATTTTTTTCTCCTTCTGTAAGATTCCAGATCGTTTTATTTTGTTACAATGAATGAGACTTGTAGGAGAGGGGTCGGGGTGAAGAGGGGAATGAATGAATGTTTACTATACCATTCATGTTGCTTGGGAGGATGGTCGGGGTAAAGGGGGGGAAAATGAATGAAAAATTTGCTTCCCCATTTCTAAGCTTTGCTTTGTTTACATTGTATTTATTAAAGTTAGTTAACGCGTTTTAAATTCACGATAACTTAATCGTCGAATCCTAAGTCTACAACAATACGAAAGCGGTTCCGGGGCATAACTCTTTATTCTCCTACCTGTGCATAGCCATTACCATGGCCGGACTACAATATCCACACTGAGACCCATTCATGCTCGCTAGACGACTCTGAACTTTGTGGTATCCTTTATTTTTGGAACCCAAACCTTCAATTGTTGTAATAGCCCAGCCATTACAGGCATGTATTAGAACCAGACACTAGAAATAAGAACAAAATGGCAGACGTTGCAGTCGTTACAAAGAAAACACATTATATTCTCATTCGATTGAAATCTAAAAGAAATTAATTAGCCAAACGATCATACCACGTTGAATAAACCAGTTCCCGTCAGATCACTGAAGTTAAGCAACCTCGGGCGTGGTCAGTACTTGGATGGGTAATCGCTTGGGAACACCACGTATCGTTGGCTCTTTTTACCGGCCCAACCTAGGCTGGGTGAGGTCAACGTGGGTAGCTGGCTTGCATGTTTCCAGCGAATGAAGGGTAAAACTCCCGTCTTGAATGACCAATAGATGTTAAAGAGACGTTAAGCCAAATTAAAAAAAAAATAAAAATAATCGTATTGTATCATATATGTCTCATAGGGCCAGGATGAGAATTGGCTACACCATACTGACTCATAGTTACCTATTTAAAAAATCGACTCCACCGGTTTGTCGTTGCGGTGAGCGCTACATTCTCGACTGTATCCTTTATAGCCGTCTGAGGCTTTCTTTCTGCTCCGAGATTTCCCTGCCTTATGACGAACAGGATGTGACCACTTTGCTCAGGTACCTCAAAATGATCAACCTATATGATAAAATTTAGTTAATTTTGAGAAATCGCGCGAAGGACATAGCTTCTGCTATTGGTTAAAGCGCCTAACGCAAAAAAAAAATTCTGCCCGAGTAGTCTGTATGAAACCAAATGCCAGTCACCAGATGACTACTGGTCACTGTGACTGTGCAAACACCACAGCCTCCTTCTCGACCCATATATTTGGTTCCTTTAAGTAAACCTATGCTCGAATAGTCTGCATGAGAGACTGTTAATGTGAAGCCATGGCCACCAGTTATGTAAATATCATAAGTATAATGTTTTCCTTACCATATGCCGTATTTCCACCCACAAGCATATACGTTTGTCCTTCTTGCAGGCCATCAAAAATTTCGAATACTTGACCAGAGAGACTGTTAATGTGAAGCCATGGCCACCAGTTATGTAAATATCGTAAGTATAATGTTTTCCTTACCATATGCCGTATTTCCACCCACAAGCATATAGGTTTGTCCTCCTTGCAGGCCATCAAAAATTTTGAATACTTCACCAGAGAGACTGTTAATGTGAAGCCATGGCCACCAGTTATGTAATACCACAGCCTCCTTCCCGACACATATATTTGGTTCCTTTAAGTAAAGCATGATCACGAATGAAATCCACAAGTCTCGTGCCCACAGGAATCTCTGATCCAACAACATAGATGGTGCCATTGATGGTAAATCTGACCGTTCCATTTTCGTCGGAGAATATTCTGAAATAATTAAAGGGATCAGCAGTTGATTGCAGATTTAGTGGTGTCATATCGTTCAAAAATATATCGATATATGTGAAACGATATATTGTGAAAAATATACCGATATATGAAACGATATATCGTGAATAATATAACGATATATCGTGAAAAATATATCGATATATCGTGAAAAATATACAGATATATGAAACGATATATATTATCGTGAAAAATATATCGATATATGAAACGATATATCGTGAAGAATGTGCTTATGCGTATTAGATAAGCAAAAAACTCCTTAAAAAATCGAAAACTCGAAAACGGTTAAATATAAATCTTTTTTATGACATATTTTTTTTTTTTTTAAACGGAACAAATAACACATCTACAAAATTTCAACTTTCTCGGACCAACACTGGCCGAGATATTGAACATAATATTCCGTCTATTTCATTTTTTTTTTCATTTCTATTTCATTTTTTTTCATTTTTGGCAGCCCATAACTCGAAAACCGTACATTTGTCGAAAACATTACTTCTAACTAGGAAAAGTCCTGGCTATATAATGAATCAGTTCTACAAATTTCACATCGTTACGATAATGCGTTAATATACTTATGCGATATAGAGTTGCCAAAATTATATGTAAAAATTTAAAAAGTCAAAAATATCGAAAACGGTTAAAGTTATAATTTTTTTTATAGAATTTAAAAAAATTGATATTGCAACCAATAATGCACTTACAAAATTTCTAGGACAAAATTTCTAGGAAAATCAGCTTTCTAGGACAATCAGGGGCAGAGATATAGAGGGTGCCGCTAAAGCGACACAAGGTGTCCGCGGGGATTTTTTTTTATGAAAATCCCGAGTTAAGGCCAGAAGGACCCCAAATGTAAAATCACGCATCTTAAAGTTCAACACAGTGGCCGTGGTAAGGGCGAGGTGGAAAAAAACAGAAAAAAAAGTATGAATTTTTAACATTTTTTGGGGTGCTCGAAAAAGGCGTTTCCATTGACGGACAAAAGTAAGATAAAAGTTAAACTTCATCTATTACACATGCCAACGACGAATATGAAAAGAAATAAAAAATAAATAAACATTTTAGTTGAAAAGGGTCAGAATTGAAAGTGAAGATACCTACAAACTAGGTTTACCGTGCTATATAGCACGCTGGTTTTGTTTTTCTTGGCGTTGCAAAACTAGGGTTTTGCTTGATAGTTTAATTCACGAGAGTTGACACAACGGTGTTGCCAAAATAAGCAATGTGAATAATGATGGCAATATTCCCCACCATGTTTTGAAAAGTAAGAACGACCACGTTTGCTCCTTGTGCCCGGATTTGTAAACAAATTGTAATTCGCATGGTTCTTATCGTTCGCGAATTCAATTATAGCAGTCATCAATCGAATTTTATTTATTGGAATAAAAGAATATTCCAACTCACTTCGCATTTAATTTCGTGAAAAATTTGGAAGTAAGATGGCGAAAATGAAGAATTGTGACCCAACTATTTCTTGATTCC
>JAAEEI010039847.1:31095-44136 GCA_012654025.1 Pachypsylla venusta
CCTCGGCATTGGTGTCCTATGCAATCATTCAATATCCCATTGCAAATAATTCGCCTAGTTTTAGACACTCATGGAAGTCATATCTTGGAAATTTCAAATGGCCGCCATTTTTTTTGCAAAGTACTTTTCATTCTAACCCCCTGGGGCCACATGGGACCCGCCCCTGAAGAATTGGTCACACCATCAAGTGGTTTAATTTGGGATGTAATACCATTCAAAATTTCAAAACTCCACATAAAGCCGTTCAAAAGATATTCAGGTGGTCTCGGACTTTTGGAACACCATATATAATTTTCTTCTATACCTACTAGTGAACGTGTTTGCTCATTTTCTCTGATAATAAATTACAGATTTATCCTATAAATGAACACCGCCTTTATCGTTACAAAATAGTAAAATAGCAATATAATAGCAAAGTACGTGTATATTGAGGAGCGCGGCAGCTCTCCGCCCGCCAAATCATGTAGCTCTCTACAGCCAATGGGAAAAATATGTAGAGTGACTTCTGTTGAATATTTCATAATCGCATAGAAGGGAGATTAAATCAATAATTTGAAAAAAAAAGTTACGGGAATACCGAAGAAAAAAAACTTCTCTAAATTGTCATTTTTACACTATTTTAGTCTTCTAAGGCTTCTTCTTGGACGTTGACGGGGCTACAGCAAAATCCACCTAACCGATATTTATCGGAGATATTTCATTTGGTTGCATCTGGTGGAAGGGCATGTCTTTTGATATTTTTATCGTCAAAAGGTGACCCCTACTTTAATCGTATAGAATCTCAATTAAAAGATAGAATGAGATAAACCATGCTTGCTATGTTTCATTAGTGCCCAAAAATTTATAGAAGGCAGGAAAAAAATCATATGGAGGGAAATTTAAAAGAAAGGAGGGATCAATTAAGATCATTCTAATTGTATAATTATACTACTGATATGTGGTCAAATAGTATCCTTGAGTAATACATAAGCTTTTCTCGATAATAACCGATTCCAACCTAGTGGTAGGAACCGCTAAAAATCCATAATTGAAAAGTAGCACAACGGGATAAGCTAGGAAGCTAAAATTTGAAAAAAAGATGTTGCACAGTACAAAAATAACATCCTTGTGTAAAATATTTATTTTCTAAGTAAATAGGAGCCGCTTTCACTCTAGCGTAGATACCAACAAAAGTCCAAAATTGAGAAGTACACTTCGGGATAAGGTAGAAAGCTGAAATTTGAAACAAAGATGTTCCGCAGTAAAAAAAAATATCCTAGCCTAAAATAATGATTTTCTAAATAAATAGGCGTCGTTTTCACANTTTTTTATGTATTTTGACGTGTCTGGGAAACACGTTTAACAAAACGTAGAATCATCGTATTTGGGGGAAACACCATCTATTACCATGCCCCATACAGAATATAAAATAAAATTTTCAAAAAATCATCTGGAAGTGGCAGAAAAAAGTGGGTCTTCATACCTATAAACTCTGGTTCGTGTTAATATAGTCGGTAGCTTTGCTCACTCTTGACGTAAGCATATCTACCGATATGCTTGTGACAACAAGCGAAGATTGTCAAAGGAAATTCAAATATTTTTGGATAGGTGACAGGAGAATTGGAAAATGTTTACGTTTTTTGACCTAAATGACATTTTTTCTGGAAATTTGTCGCGACGACCTATTAACTCAAAGCGAGAAAGTTGGGAATATTTTTGTCTAGGTCCCATCCCTCTAATGTTAAGCTACACCGAGTAGGGATAAACAATGGATGGGTGACGGCAAAAAAAAGTTCACGTTTTTCGACCTAAATGACATTTTTTCTCGAAATTTGTCGCGACGACCTATCAATTCAAAACAAGAAAGTTGGGAAGATTTTTGTCTAAGCCCCATCCCTCTAATGTTAAGCTACACCGAGTGGGGGCAAACAATGGATGGGTCACAGCAAAAAAGTTCAAGTTTTCCGAATTAAATGACATTGTTTCTTGAAATTTGTGGCTACGACCTATCAACTCAAAGCGAGAAAGGTTTAGGTGACATTTTACTTTTTCATTTAGGACATATTTTGCAAAATTGTGATTATATATTCCTGGGTTACAGGTTCGAATCCGGGATCGACCAAAATAAAATTTAGACAATACTAATTGTTTAGCAAAAACGGTGAGACATAAAAAATATGATGGGAATGACTTTCCAACCGTTCAAAACTTTCCAACCGTTTTTCGCGTTACAGCCGACTTTTGTACGGAAATTCAAATTTTTGAACAATTTTGTCCGATTTAAATAAAATTTTGTACAAAAGCGGTTAGTGCCGATATAATTTAATAGAATTGAACACCAAGTTTGTTGGGTAGGACGTGTTGGGAGTAGTATTGGGTTAGGTTCCAAAAAAATTAAAATGCGTGTTTATTTTTTTTTGGAACCGAATCCGATACTACGCCCAACACAGCTTAACAACCCGTTACTACTACATATGATAACAAACGGATAGGTAGTATGTAATCTATGTGTGGTACGCTCTGATCGCGTTTAAAAGAATGTACCCTCTCATCTTCTCGAAACGAAGTTCGGGTACTCAGCTAGTTATGAAAATATTATGAGAGTTAAATTTAAATTAGAAATGGTATTTAGCATGTTTGTAGTCATTATGACATTCTCAAGTTGACTGAGTCCACTTGAGAATGTCGTAACAGACGAAAGCGCTCGTGACTCGCCTTATTATTTGTAGTAGATACACAATATTTTATTGAAATTTATATTAAATTTAAATATTGTATTTTCTCATTCTATATCCATACAACATTGTGACTCAATGGCAAGGCCTCTGTTTCATAGTTGGTAGGTTCTGAGTTCACTCCCGGGTGGGGTAGTATGTTTTTTTGAAATATTATTATATTTATTTTTAAAAAGAAGCATTTTTTTGTAGCTTATTACTGTCTTAAATCACCAACTTACTACTTCAGACTTACTAACCGGAAACCTCCGTAAGAAAAACCATAATTGACTTTGTCATCCTAATACAAAATACTCAATTTTTATTGAAAAAAAATATAATAAAGAAATTATACCGAATTTAAAAATGTTTTTAATTATTTAGTCTGGCCGATCTTCTTCTGGTAGAAGAGCCTCCTCTTCCGTCTCCAGACGAAGAGCCTCCCTTTCTGTCTCCAGACGAAGATCCTCCCTTTCTGTCTCCAGGCGAAGGGCCTCCCTTTCTGCCTCCAGGCGAAGAGTCAGGATCTCTTCTACTCACTTCAGAACCAGCATCACTACTCCTATTATTATACTCTTCAATCAGAGCAACTATTATCTGAATCATTTTATTAACCTCCTCGTTTAGCTGTTCGTATTCAGCCGATAAGTTTTCGAGTTGTCCATATAATTCAATTGCTTGTTGAATCTTATCTGCATTATTATTATTAAATGTGTTAATATATTTGAGTATATCGATTCTCATCTGTATCATTTGTCTATTTACAGTTAAAATTTCTTCATTTTGATCTTTAAGCTGTTCAGTAATGATGGAATATTGATCTAACGAGTTTGCAACATTTTTTAAGTTTGTAATTTGAGATACTACATCGGTCACAACTGATCGTATATTTGTTATTAAACGTTGCATGGTTTCTAATTGATTTGAAATTCTTGTACATGTTTCTTGTTCTTGTGGAGTGCTTCCACTCGGATTTGGAGTTGATTCTAAAATAAGAAAAACAATTACAGAAATTATTTTAATGAACTGTTTCTATAGAATCTTCATTTTCTATAGAATCTTTCTATAGAATCTTCATTTTCTATAGAATCTTCATTTTGCTGGCTTGGTAAACATAGCTGTATCCAAGGTCAATAGGATGGAGTTATCATAATCAGCATTTTCATGCACGGGTATTTACCCTCTTAATGCACACATTTTTAATGATTTGGATTACTCTGCACCACCCCCCTCAATTACTGAACCACTTGTCTCCCAACATGAATCACCCACCCCGGAGCCTGGACCATCCAGCAACAAAAACTTAATGATTCATATCCCGAATTTTCTGGTGCACTAGAGAGATTTTCAGCACGTAGAGAAGACCAACAACCTTGTACAAGCAAATTGCTATCACCGGACGAAGAACAATGCACTTCACCTCAAGAGTCGGCTACAAGACCACAGCTTCCACTAGGTTCCGCAGTTCTACTGGATATCCTGCCTTTGAATTTGATTGATTGGGCCAATTAGCCGATATTTTTTTAAAATTTTCTGAGCAAATTAAGCATGTCCGATACCACCCTCCAGTTTTTGAAGTTTCAATTTTATAGACCTTCTGATTTTTTTTAATAATAAAAAAAATAAATGCTTTTAAAATATTTTACAATGTTTTTTAATTAGAAAACTAGTTTATTTATCCGATAAAATATATTTTTTCAGTCTAAATTTGTTTTAAAGCAAAATAAAAATGAATAAATTGTTTAGGTGGCCGATACCACCCGACCTTCCCCTATATAAATCAGAAATTCACAGCCCAAACGGTACCAGATAGCGAAAAATTGATAGGAATGGACCTCCCCCCAAAAAAATCATGATCTACGATCCCAGAAAAATTATCAGAACTAAAATATATCAAGTCGTTTTTGAGTTAGTGCCAAATTTATAATTCCTTGGAACAGTCACGGTCCGATGTCTTAAATTTTGTCGCAACAACATATCAACTCAAAGCGAGAAAGTTTTAGGTGGACGTTTAGTCCTTAATTCAGAACATTTTCTACAAACATTCCATTACATTTTTTTGCAAAGGTAGGGCCAGCCATTCCAGAGTTACAGGTTCGAAACCGGGAACGGGCAAAATAAAATTTAGAAAATACTAAAGAGTCTGAATGGTCGTGCCTCTAAGGCCCCTGGCGAAACGTTTAAATCTTGTTTTTTTTTAAAGGTTGCAATATGCAAGGTAAACACAAACCCATACCCCCCACCCAAATTCCAATTTCTGTGAAAAACAAAAATAGCAATTAAAGAATCGTTAGCGATGCACGGGCGAAACAGCTAGTTATATATGAAATATAGATCGTAAATAAAAATTATTTTCAACAACAACAAAAAAAATTCGAAGACTATTTTACAATTTTCCAACTTGAAAAATGAAGATTCTATAGAAAATGAAGTTTCTATAGAAAGATTCTATAGAAAATTCTATAGAAAGATTCTATAGAAGATTCTAAAACCTGTATGTTATAATTTCTCTATTTTTTTTTCTTCTTATTTTAGAATCAACTCCAAATCCGAGCGGAAGCACTCCACAAGAACAAGATACATATTATACAAGAATTTCAAATAAATTAGAAACCACGGAACGTTTAATAACAAATATGCGATCAGTTGTGACCGCTGTAGAATCTCAAACTAGAAACTTAAAAAATGCTGCAAACTCGATAGATCGATATTCCATCATTACTAAACAGCTTAAAGAGCAAACTCAAATTTCTTTAGCTGTAACTGGACAAATGCTAGAGATGAGAAAAGATATACTCAACTATATTAACACATTTAATAATGATGCAGATAAGATTCGTCAAGCAAGTGGATTATCTGTACGGGTGAATCACATATCGGTTGAATTAGAAAAGCTAGGCGAGGAGGTTAATAAAACGTTTCAGATACTAAATGATCTGATTGGGCATAATAATAGAAGTAGTGATGTTGGGTCTGAAGTGAGCAGAAGAGATCCGGACTCTTCGCCTGGAGACAGAAAGGGAGGCTCTTCGTCCGGAGGGAGAAGAGGCGGCGCTTCGTCTGGAGGCAGAAGAGAAGGCTCTTCAAACCAGTGCCGGCTCCAATAGTATCAGCGAACTGTTCTTTAACCACATTGAATAAATACCATGTTTTATCTTATCTTGCCTTATACAAACTATAGGAAAATAAAGTATTGTATTGCTTTCGATGTCCTTTTTTTTTGCTTCTTTGGACGAATTATGATGACTACATTAACTTAAAAAAAAAACGGGTCTAGAAAAATAGCCAAAATCTCAACATAGCATAGAACATAGCACCTTCTGGGGTCCATTTATTGGTCAAAATGGGTCATTTTGGGAATCCGAACCCAAACTATAAGCCCGATTTTGATGAAATTCAATTTTTTTTCTCATGCCCCATCTAGGGCAACAAACCTCAGATTCGGGTCACGTCCCTAAAACCGGCAATATCATTCAATATCATTCTGAAATTTCAAAAAGAGCAGGTTTATAACATATCATCGACAAATGTTGGACCTCATGGGGCTATCTTCATCTGGGGGCACTTTCAGGTACCAAACCTCAAATTCGGGTCACTTCTCTAAAACCGGTATTATCAATCCAATTTTGATGAAAAAAAATAAAGTATTGTATTGCTTTCGATGTCCTTTTTTTTTGCTTCTCTGGACGAATTATGATGACTACATTAACTTAAAAAAAACGGGTCTATAAAAATAGCCAAAATCTTAACATAGCATAGAACATAGCACCTTCTGGGGTCCATTTATTGGTCAAAATGGGTCATTTTGGGAACCCGAACCCAAACTATAAGCCCGATTTTGATGAAATTCAATTTTTTTTCTCATGCCCCATCTAGGGCAACAAACCTCAGATTCGGGTCACTTCCCTAAAAGCGGCAATATCATTCAATATCATTCAGAAATTTCAAAAAGAGCAGGTTTATAACATATCATCGACAAATGTTGGACCTCATGGGGCTATCTTCATCTGGGGGCACTTTCAGGTACCAAACCTCAAATTTGGGTCACTTCTCTAAAACCGGTATTATCAATCCAATTTTGATGAAATTTAAAACAGATTCTGTTTGTAGCATATAATCGACAAATTTTGAACCTCATGGGTCTATTTTCATATGGGAGCAATTTAGAGCACCAAACCTCAAATTTGGGTCACTTCTCTAAAAGCGGCAGTATCAATCCAATTTTGATGAAATTTAAAACAGATTCTGTTTGTAGCATATAATCGACAAATTTTGAACCTCATGGGTCTATTTTCATATGGGAGCAATTTAGAGCACCAAACCTCAAATTTGGGTCACTTCTCTAAAAGCGGCAGTATCAATCCAATTTTGATGAAATTTAAAACAGATTCTGTTTGTAGCATATAATCGACAAATTTTGAACCTCATGGGTCTATTTTCATATGGGAGCAATTTAGAGCACCAAACCTCAAATTTGGGTCACTTCTCTAAAAGCGGCAGTATCACTTCAATTTTGACAAAAATTAAAACAGAGACTGTTTGTAACATATCATCAACATATTTTGGACCTCATGGGGCTATTTTCATGTGAGGCCACTTTAGGGCACCAAATTCGAGTAACTTATCTTAAAGTGTCATTATCACTCCAAATTTTGATGAAATTTAAAATAAATACTCTGTGAAACATATAATTGACAATCTCCACTGGGAGGCCCTTAAAATATTTTCACTAGAGAACTGTGAAAACCGCCGAATGCTTTCCCAACTCTACATCAAATTAATCTACTCTGGGGAGCTGCGACAACAGCCAAAGGCTGCCAAATCTAATTCATATAAAATTTTCACTAGAAAGCTCTGACAACAGCCAAAAGCTGCCAAATCTAATTCATATAAAATTTTCACTAGAAAGCTCTGACAACAGCCAAAGGCTGCCAAATCTAATTCATATAAAATTTTCACTAGAAAGCTCTGACAATAGCCAAAGGCTGCCAAATCTAATTCATATAAAATTTTCACTAGAAAGCTCTGACAATAGCCGAAGTCTGCTAAATCTAATTGAAATAATATTTTGACTAGAGAGCTGTGGTCACAACCGAAGGTTGTCAAAGGTAATTCAAATATTTTTTTTTTTTCACATCTACAGCTCTCCTGCGGCAACAGTCCAAGGGTGCCAAATCTAATTGAAATTATATATTCCCTGAAGATCTTAGACAACAGCCAAAGGCTGCCAAATCCATTTTCAAAAATATTATCACTGGAGGACTGTGATAGCAGCCGAAGGTTGCCACTGCTAATTGATTGGGCGGAGCGAAACGTAGCTTTATACTCCCTACAAAGTGCAAATATTTGTTACCCTACTCCTCCGAAACTACTCAACCGATTTTTACCAAATTTTTTTTCTTCATATTCTGTATATACCCAAGGGTGCATATATCTATTTTCAGAATGACATCTTGAACCGTTTCCGATTTTTTGGCCGATTATTTTGCGCTTTAAATAGAACCTACTACTCAACGGCACGATGCAATCAAGAAAGGTGCGGTATTCTCAAAACATATTGTTTTAACGGAAAAATGGAGCAATATGCTAACGTTTATGAGGTGCGCGAAAATTCGAGGTGAAACGGATGGCTCCGCCCGTTTTTGTCCACGGACACACCTAGTATAATATTTTCATCAAATATCTGCGACATAATCCGGAGCCTGCCAAATTCCTAGATTAAAGGAACATAAAGTTTAGTACTTTATGTTTCTTTAATACGCCTGAGGGCTTACTCTAGATCATTTTGAAAGTCGTATATTCGTTGTAACTGAAAAAAAAAAAAAAAAAAAAAAAAAAAAAAAAAAAAAAAAAAAAATCAACGGAAAACGATATTCTCAAAAAAAATGTATATTTTATCTTCTTGTCTGCACTTTGCCTGTCCTGTATCAATGAAGCTTGTCAAACGGTCTGGCTGCTGTCAACTGCTCACCTCTGCTAACAGCGCCGATGCGTGCCAATACAACCATAACAGTGTGGCGAGGGTGCGAACTTGCAAGTATGCAGAAAAAGCTAGTTAAGTATAAAATATGATAATTTTTCTGGCATACCTTAAATGTCTTCAGATAGAAGGTTTGTTTGGGCAGAGGTGGAAATATGATAGAAGTGATCATTTTTTTCGTCATATCAGTATAGAGATATTCTTCAGGGGACATAACTATTTCAAAGCCATAGGTATCACCTGAAAACGCAACCAAACAATTAATATAGGAGATCCTAAAAATAAACTTCAGCGCCGATGATTCTACGTTTTGCTAAACGTGTTTCCCAGACACGTCCAAATGAATAAAAAATAATATTTTTTTTCACACCAAAAATGTAGTCAAGCCTACAGCCAATTCTACTTGTCGCAGAAAGACGGTTGAGGTATCATCGAAAATGGCACAAATCAAATCAAAAGTCAGCATAGAGACACCCCGTATTTTTTTTTCTTTTTTTTTTTATTATGTCACAACTTTGATGCTCACTGCAGCGTTGAAGGATTTTCCCAATATCAATCATTATCCAATTCCTTTGAATTTTTCTATTTTACCTACAATACTGTTTCTTTGTGTTATTATGTCGCAACTTTGGTGCTCACTACAGCATTGTGGGATTTTCCCAATATCAATCATTATCTAATTACTTTGAATTTTTCAACTTTTTACCTACAATTTACCTGGCACCGGATCGCTATGCGCATTCATCTCCATAGCTGCTCATTGTACTTACGAGGCTGAGTGGGCCCCGAAAACATCCAAACCACATGCAGTGACAAATTTTTCCCCCTTCAGGATTCGAACCTGGGTCTCCCGAGTGCAAGACCAGTGCTGTGACCACTGAGCCATGGAAGCTGACTTTTGTCGTCTTTTTTTTACACGGGGATATTTTAATCTTGTGCAATTCGCAAATGTTTTTCGCTCGATTTTTTCTCTTTCACTGTAGGTGAGTTGTGTTATATAGACCTCACTCAATTAAAGAGGCCATCATGAGGGTCTGGTGAAATATCACATAATTTATTCAAAATGGAATGAAAAAAGTTATCGTGATACAAGAAAACAGACAAGCAAAGATTAAAACCAGGGCCGGATCAACCTTCCGCGGGGCCCCTAGCACTTTTACAGAGCGGCCCCCTGCCGGTGCCATAGATTTACCGCCTTTGTAGATTTGCCGCCACGCCGCCCCGCCGAGACACAATTATCAAACTCATCACAAATTCGTTTAGCTTAAACAATCGGTAATCTTCGTTGATATCTCGGATACTTACGTATGGTAAGGCTGGCCCCCACAGTTTCCAACAATAAAAATACATCAGAAGTAAATTCTTTGTGCTCATGTTTGATAGTAAGATTTCCCCCCATGGTGCCAATCTGAAATGCGAAGACAAACATCGAAATTAACTAAATAAAGTAATATAAATTTCAATAAAATAGTGTGTATCAACAACAAATAATAAGGCGAGTCACGGGCGCTTTCGTCTGCTACGACATTATTGAAATTTGTATTTCATAATGACTACAAACATCCTAAATACCATTTCTAAATTAAATTTTAAGTAAATTCCAATATGTTATTATTTTCGCTCTTACGGAAGGGTCTCTTGTGCACGTCTGCAGCGTTTCTCTGGACGCATATTCAACGTCTCATGTATTCCTTTACAAGGAAATTTCAAGGCGTAGGTATCTTAGATTGAGTCGAAATCTCGAAATTAATTTCTTTTGAAAATACCGGTAATGTCTCACAAAAAGGAGCGGAGCTTTGTATTTTTAAAAACGGCTTCAAATTTCGAAAAACACTAAAATACTGTTGTAGACTTAGGGTTCGAGGATTAAGTAGTCGTGGATTAAAAACGCGTTAACTAACTTTAAAAATAAATAAAATAAAAACTTAAAATAATTTATTAAAAATAGAAATTACAATATATAAACAAAACGTAACACAAAAATTCGAATACTGTTCGCAAACACCGTATTTAAAACGGTCGAAAATACACACGAATTATTCACTCATTTATCACTTAGAAAACGCAACTTATCGGTCTCGCTTCCAAAATTATACTGACTCCGTTTATCACTCAAATAATACTGACTCGTTTTCTACTTGTATCCCCTATTTATACACCCCTATCGTTTATCTGGAAGCTTCGCGAACAAACGATCTTTCTAGTTACGTAACCCTTTCACGTTGTTCCCGAATGAATGAGAAAAGTAAATAATACGTCATTCATAATTCATTCATATTTCCCCCCCTTCACCCCGACCACCCTCCAGACCCTCCTACAACTCTAGAGGATTCATTGTAAACAAAAGAAGAAATCTAAAAATAGATAGAAGAATTATACAGGTTATTTACACAACATTTCATATACAGTTTGTTCACTTCAATACAATATGATTCTAATTATCATAGGAGAAACTTTGAGATGTATTTGAGGTCTTTACTCAAAACAGGTCCGAAGTTATTCCAAATCGAAGTTGCGCTTTTGAATAAATTTGCATGGCCAAAGCTCTTCAAAAAAGGGAAAAGCTCTCATCCTCGAAGTAAAACTAAAGTTTTTAACTGATGATAACTTTTAGCTGACTTTGATCAGACACAGGTGCAGAGAGTTATAAATAAAAAAACTCTGCCAATGTGACACCTGGGTTTATTATTTTTCTGGCAAAAAATAATACATTTTCTTGGAGGGTACCTCCCCAATAAAATTTTTTTTAGGGGTACTCCCAAAAAAATTTGAGGGGGGTTTATCATGATGATTCCAAATCTAATTAGACCCTAAATTTGACCTTACCAAATTTGAAGTCTCTGGCTCTTACCATTCTCTTTTTAGACAGGATTAATGAAAACCGCTTTAAAGCGATAAAAACCGCCAGCGGTATATTTGATTGAACCCAAAAGTTTCGGAGCTAGCTGAGACCCCAAATATCACATACATACAAAATTTCAAATCTCTAGTTCTTAACATTCTCCTTTTAGACAGCAATACTGAAAACCGCGAAAAAGCGGCAAAAATCGCCAAGGGTGTATTCGATTGCACACAAAAGTTTCATCCAAGTCGGTCAACGCTAAGTGGAAAAAGTGCCCATTACGGCGTACGGCAGACAAACGGATTTTTTTTTATTCGATTTTTGGATTTTCATCCAAGTCGGTCAACGCTAAGTGGCAAAAGTGCCCATCACAGCGTACGGCAGACAAACGGATTTTTTTTTATTCAATTTTTGGATTCAAATACGTACCTTGAAACATATAATACCAAATTTTGAGAGAGAGGGGGTAATTTTTTTTCCGTGACAATTCCAAATGTTCAGTATTGAAAATAATAAACCTAAATATGAGACCAAACTTATTTCTTATTTCTTCCGAAAAGGACTCCGACAACACCTTTGTGTATTGTGTATGTTTATTGGTCCGGGATTGTTTGGACAACAAACTGGAACGATCGTAAAATTGATTGGGTGGATTCGCTCAAAACCATAGTTTTAGACTCTAGATAAATTATCAGAACTCAAATAATTCCCCCGGGCCCAGCTGGCCCTATATTGACCACCAGACTAATACTAAAGTTTTATGAACGGAATAATCATTGTCTTCATCATTCATCAATAACAACCAGTGTTCGAATCTTATCCTAGAGCGAATAGACACAACTACTTACTTCGTGCCATTTCCCAGGACATCCAACCGTATTTCTGCGACAAATAGAATTTGCTGTAGGCTTGACTATACTTTCGATTAGAAAAAAAAAACAGTATGAAAAAAATATTAGAATTTGGAGAAGTTTGGAAACGAGGTTAAAAAACGTAAAATGTTCGTATTTGGGGAAATATCATGTCTTACCATGTAATATTAAGATTAAAAAAATAAAATGTCATCTAAAAAGTAGGAGAAAAAAGTGGTCTTCATATCTACAAACTGTGTTTCCTGTTAAAACCCATTACTGCATAAAGTAGTTTTTTATTAATATCTCCCTGAAATCTTAATCGATTTTTGTGATATTGGTATTTTTGTGATCCCCTTGACCTCCTGAATCGGAAAATATTTTTTTTATTTTTTTTTAAAGTCGTCCGATTTTTCGGACGTTATGCACACAGGCTCCCAGAGAAAATAAATAATTATAATATAAATATGAAGTAGGTATACCTACTTTGATTTTTATTTATATTTATTGCCAATATAGTTGTTTGTTTTATTGAGAAAAAAAAGCAAATGGTTGTAATAAGCGTCACAGGCATTTGTAGACAGCTGTACAATGTTGGTACCTACAGACATCTGAGAAAGAAGAAGAAAAAGAAGAAGAAAAAAGAAGAAGAAGAAAACAAGTAAATAATTATTA
>JAAEEI010039847.1:51083-66757 GCA_012654025.1 Pachypsylla venusta
TATAGAGGGGAAGAGAAAGAGAGGGAGACCAAAGCTGAGATGGAAGGATAAGGTCGAGGAAGATATGAGAGAAAAAGGTTGGAGACGGGAGGAAGCGTTAGATAGGAAGTTATGGCGGGGCAGAATTAGAGAAGAGAACGCCGACCCCAAATGAAATTGGGAAAAGGTGAGTGAAAGAAGAAGAAAAAGATACAGAAATATAAAATGACAATTAAATTCGCATTGGAGGAGGATGGATAGCACAAGAAATTGAAGATATTTCAACTATCACGCAAATGAAAGAACTCTCAAATTTTGGTTCATTACACAGAAATATAAAATGACAATTAAATACGCATTGGAGGAGGATGGATAGCACAAGAAATTGAAAATAATTCAACTATCACGCAAATGGAACAACTCTCAAATTTTGGTTCATTATACAGAAATATAAAATGACAATTAAATTCGCATTGGAGGAGGATGGATAGCACAAGAAATTGAAAATAATTCAACTATCACGCAAATGAAAGAACTCTCAAATTTTGGTTCATTACACAGAAATATAAAATGACAATTAAATACGCTTCAAAATCAAATTGTTAGGTACATTTTTTTGTGGCTTTAATCGTTTGCGAGGGTACCAGACAGATACTATTTTTTTTTTTTTTTTTTTTTTTTTTTTTTTTTTTTTTTNTTTTTTTTTTGGAGCAAGTTACAAACTTAAAATGTGGTTTAATATAATTTAAAAAGGATTTTTAAACGTTTTAAGGATGGAAAATTAATTAATTCACTTTAATTTTAGTTTATGTTGAAAAAAAAAAAACCTTTTTCTTCCGGTACCAGACAGATACTAATAATTTTTTTTTGGAGCAAGTTACAAACTTAAAATGTGGTTTAATATAATTTAAAAAGGCTTTTTAAACGTTTTAGGGGTGGGAGATTAATTAATTCACTTCAATTTTAATTTATTTTAAAAAAAAAACTTTTTCTTCCGTATTTATTGAACTATTTGAATATATTGAACTGAAGCAGACATAGTTGTACCAATATGAAAAAAGTCCAGTGCAAGTTTGTTTATTTTATCAATATAAGCGTTTAGAAGAAGGCCCCCCCCCCCCCCCCCCGAGGGGTCAGGAAACGTTTTGATCGGCCATGCCTCGATTAAACTTGTTCTAGCACGTTCGCTGCCATTTCTGTCAGGTGTATAAAATTATAAACGCGTCAAATAACTTATGAGTGCGTTCAAAAGAAAGTCTTAGCACGTTCGCTGCCATTTATTGTCAGGTGTATAAAATTATAAACGCGTCAAATAACTTATGAGTGCGTACAAAAGAAAGTCTTAGCACGTTCGCTGCCATTCATTGTCAGGTGTATAAAATTATAAATTTTAAAAACATTAATAATATTAATAGCCATTATTTGTAAAATAATTATTTTACAAAATCAGTGCTTTTGCACTGAGGTTTGCCCTCCCTGAGATTATTGTCTTAGTCTTATTATAGCAATGTCTCTTTGAGTTTCTTTTTAAATTTGATAAGCGGTAAGGTTTTGGTGTCTTTGTCCAAATTGTTGTAAATTTTCAAACCTATGTCAAGGAAAAACTTCTCGAAAGAGTTGACTCGAGAGGATATCAAGTGATTGGATTTTCTGGTGTTGTAACTATGAGCAGAGGTAGGTAGTATGTCAGAATTTTTGTGTATGATACATAAAGAATCGAGGATTAGCTGTCCATAGAAAGTAAAAATTTTTTCGTTTGTAAATATTTCACGGCAAGATTCAATTTCATTCATACTATAGATGCTACGAATTGCCCTCTTTTGTAAGATAAATATGTCATGAGCTTGAGCTGAAAATCCCCAAAAAGCGATGCCATAACTCATGATGGAATGGAAGTAAGAAAAAAAAAAAAGTTAAAAAAAAAAAGTAAGTAAGAAAAAGTAAAAAAAAGTAAGTAAGAAAAAGTAAAAAAAAGTAAGTAAGAAAAAGTAAAAAAAAGAAGTAAAAAAAAAAGTAAGAAGTAAGAAAAAGATGAATACCGAGAAATTTGGTGGAGGAGATTGGTTCAATGAATGTTCTTTGGGCGGGGATTTGTTGAAGATTGTTGACAGAGGAATAATTAAAGAAGAGATACACAGTTTTTGAAATATTGAGACACAATCTGTTGGAGTTGAAGAAAAAGTAAAAAAAGAAAGTAAGAAAAAGTAAAAAAAAAAGAAGTAAGAAAAAAAAGTAAGAAGTAAGAAAAAGATGAATACCGAGAAATTTGGTGGAGGAGACTGGTTCAATGAATGTTCTTTGGACGGGGATTTTTTGAAGATTGTTGAAGAGATACACAGTTTTTGAAGTATTGAGACACAATCTGTTGGAGTTGAACTAGCAACTGAGAGAAGACATTGTATGGGAAGCATTAGCAAAAAGTTCATCTTTTGTTTTGCCTTCAATAAGGACATTGACGTCATCACGGTAGAGAGCGAATCGAGCATTAGGAGCAACATATATGATGTCATTGATGTGAAGTGAGAAGAGAACAGGACCCAAAATTGATCCTTGAGGAACATCATCTTTAATAGAAATAAATGAAGAGAAATTGTTGAAAAACGTTTGCTCTCTCGGATAGAGTTTTGACACATTGAGCTTTAAAATTTAAAATTATCATCATATTGTTTTTCTCATATTTTATTCAATTGTAATGTGTCGCAAAAATTTAGCACACAATACATACATACATGTTACTTTTCTAGCTTTGTGGATTTAATGGCAAATATGGCAGAACTTAGACTAGATTTAATATTTTCAATATGAAGAGACCATTTTAAATTGTTGGAAAGATGAATACCGAGAAATTTTGGTGGAGGAGACTGGTTCAATGACTGTTTCTTTGGACGGGGATTTTTTGAAGATTGTTGACAAGAAGGAATTATTAAAGAAGAGTTTTTGAAGTATTGAGACACAACCAGCAACTGATAGAAGACATTGTATGGAAAGCATTCGCAAAAAGTTCATCTTTTGTTTTGCCTTCAATAAGGACATTGACGTCATCACAGTAGAGAGCGAATCAAGCATTAGGAGCAGCATATATGATGTCATTGATGTGAAGTGAGAAGAGAACAGGACCCAAAATTGATCCTTAAGGAACACCATCTTTAATAGAAATAAATGAAGAGAAATTGTTGAAAAACGTTTGCTCTCTCGGATAGAGTTTTGACACATTGAGATTTAGAATTTAAAATTTTCATCATATTGTTATTCTCATATTTTATTCAATTGTAATATGTCGCAAAAATATAGCACACAATAAATATACAGTATGTCCCAGAAGTCCTGCCCGGTGACCATAACTTTTGAACCGCTTGGAATTTTAGAATTCTGTTTGTTTCTAGGGATAGAAAAGGGCCCGTGGCCATTCGAATGGTAATATCAGTATCCAGGTTCGAATCCCGGAAGTGGCATTTTTTGACCTAAAGAGTCGATTACTCTGGAAATTTAAATGGAATGGTACAAATATTTTTTTGAAAAATAAAAGTGTCAATAAAATAAGGAATATTTCCATTTTTGTTTTTTCAAAAAAATAATCAGGGGCGGAGCCAGAGGGGTTCAAAACCAAAAATTGTTACACCCTGTATAACAAAAACCGAATATTATTTTGATGTAGAAATTCATTAAGAGTGGCTCAAAAAAGGTTTTCCATCTACATAAGTAATAAAAATAACAAATTTTAAGTTTTATCAGTGCCGTACGTCGAGAAAACCAAATCTCGTATTTCTACGAGAGGTTAAAATGACGACTTTTAGAAAACGGCCATTTTGGGTTAGAAGGTCTGAAGTAAGTAAAAGATTTAAGACTTAAAATGGGGAGCGGCCTCAATAAGGAACCATATTAGCTCAAAAAAATAATTACTAACCCTTACACTCATTCGCAACAGGGCCGTATTAATGGGAAAATTTCAATGGAAAAACTGCATTTTAAGAACAATTAATATGCAGTTTTTCCATTGAAATTTTCTCATTAATACGGCCCTGTTGCGAATGATTGTAAGGGTTAGTAATTAATTTTTTTGGCTAAAATGGTTCCTTATTTAGTCCACTCCCCATTTTAAGTCTTAAATCATATAATTACTTCAGACCTTCTAACCCAAAATGGCCATTTTCCAAAAGTCGTCATTTTAAGCTCTGGTAGAAATACGAGATTTGGTTTTCCCGAGCTACGGCACTGATAAAACTTAAAATTTGTTATTTTTATTACTTATGTAGATGGAAAACCTTTTTTGAGCCACTCTTAAGGAATTTTTTTATCAAAATAATATTCAGTTTTCGTTATACAGGGTGTAACAATTTTTGAACCCCACTGACTCCGCCCCTGATTATTTTTTTGAAAAAACAATAACGGGAGTATTTCTTATTTTATTGGCCCTTTTATTTTTCAAAAAAATATTTGTAACATTCCATTTAAATTTCCCGAGAAATCGACTCTTTGTTTCAAAAAAAGCCACTTTCGGGATTCGAACCTGGATACTGATATTACCATTCGAATGGCCATGGCCTTTTCTATCCCTAGAAACAAACAGAATTCCAAAATTCCAAGCGTTGCAAAAGTTATGGGCACCGGGCAGGACTTCTGGGACATACTGTATACATACATACATGTTACTTTTCTAGCTTTGTCATAAGCATAACAAATACGAATCTCAGAGAGGTCTCTTCAATTTTCAACTGACAATAATAATTAACAATTAGACAATTTAACAACATATTTCCAAACTAGGTTAATTTGTTTTCAACCTATTTTGTTTTTCAATAAATGTATGAGTTAGGTGGCTTAAGTAACTGGCGTGTTTTTTTTTTTTTTTTTTTTTTTTTTTTTTTTTTTTTTTTTTTTTTTTNCTATTTTTTGAAGTTATACTTCTTTAGGCGCGTTATGAAAAAATGTTGGGAGTAAAATTTTATTTTTTGCGAGAGATTTTTTTCACCGGGAGATTTTTTTCACCCGCCACGTTTTTTTCACCCACAAAACTGTAAGCATTCTGAAACTACTTTTCCGATTGCAAAGAAATTTGGCACAGTTCATGGGTGCATTCCTGGGAAGATTTTTGTCTAGGACTCATCCCTCTAATGTTAAGCTACACCGAGTAGGGACAAACAATGGATGGGTGACAATTCCGGGTTCGATTCCTGGACGGGTTGAAAATTTGAAAAAGGGGTTTTATCGAATGTTCTACTTGGTCTGGTTGTGTTTGGGGGTATTCGTATATTCGTGAGCTAAATTCCTCTTTGGGGCTATGTAAGCCCCTGCACCTAAGCCTCTTATGTACTTTTTGTGCTTGGAAATTAGCCTGTTTCCTAGCTAAGGCCTAAGATCTGCGCAAGCTTGATCAGCCTTTTGGCTAGGTGTTTTGCGTGAATGTCAAGCCTGGGATGTAGCTGTCCCATACTTAGTCTCCACGCAATGAGGGAGTCGCAATCAAAGATAACGTGAGAAGCAGTCTCCTCATCCTCCCCACAAAGTCTGCACATAACCTGGTCTTGATGGAAGCCCATAGTGTGCAGATGTTTTCTAAGTCCACAGTGCCCAGTGATCAGGCCTGTGGCTAGTCTGATGTTTTTACGACTGAGGGCAAGGATCTCTATAGTAAGGTCCTTGGATGGTCCCTGTAGCACAGCCTTGCTATGTGTTTGGGGGTAACTCAACCTCCTGAGGACAATTGAGAAGCTATGGTAATAGCGCCAAGTGGTATAGCATTATAAGGTAAACATTGTTAAAGTGTAGCTTAGGCTTAGTGATATTGGAGTAAATGTTGAAAATACCTTGTAATGCTATGATGCCCACAAACATTGTGACATAATACACAAGGAAACATTTACATTACATTTTTACATTATCACTTTAATTTTCCTCAAATACGGGTCACTTCTCTAATAGCGGCAATACGATAACGCTCCCACGAATTGCCCGTTTCGGATGAGACTTGGTCTTGAAATTTTTATTATGTTCATAAAATTTGCTGCTAAGTTGGTCCCTATTGGAACATCCAGGGCCTCATGTGATGATTTTTATAGGAGAGTGATATTTTCTGTTCGGAGCATGCCAAGTAGTTATAAACAATCTGTTGCTAGGGAAATGAATAATCAGTCGTGAGAGTGCTCGAGTTATTTTTCGACCCAAAAATTAATCCGGTTTTGTTGTGGATATGTGTAAGGCACCAAATCCATGTAAATTATTGACTCTCTCTTGTTCAATATCCTTTTCGAGCGCACCTGTTGAAAACTATCTCAAAGATCAAATGTTTGCAGATTATGCCGAGAGCTCAGAACGCACACGCTATTGTCAACGCAGGATTCTTGTTGAGTTTTCAATCAAATGATAAATTCAAAAAAATATTGATGCCTCCCAGAGTTGTTATTGGCGGAATTAGTCCACAATTCGTAAGTTTTATTGTACCTATCATTAAATCCAGCCTTTACCGTGGTAATCACACTGGTATTGTACTTACAAGGTTCTCGGTTTACAAAACCCGGTATGTAATACTTTGATTTCGTTTAGCGATAATAGGTAGATAGACATATGAACACAGTCTCGTGTGCCCAATCTGAGCGCACGGCAGTGCGCCAGGCCAAGTTCCGGAAAGCAGCAGTGTATCTTTACACGAAGCAATTCACCAGGTTTTTCACATCGTCAGATATCCGGTTCTACAAGGGATATATCTTTGAAATTTTGAACATACATTCCGTAGTATAGTACAATACTACAGGATAAACTTCAAAAGTTAATGTTAACCCGGGTAGAAGATAGGTAATTTCAAACTTTGTACTTTTGGATACTCACTGACTGACTGACATATTGACTGATTCACTCATTATCAAAAGTTTCAGGCACTTCCCGTATACCTAGAGCGCTGAAATGCATGAAGTTAGTAATTGACATCCAAGTAAAGGGAAAAATCCGAAAAATTGAACTTTTTAACTCTAAGTGCTCCAAAACGGTGTCGCTTTAGCGAAGACAATACAACGTATTTTAATGTAGTTGTAAAAAGGTAGTATTCTACGAATCGCCTTAGAAAAATCTGAAAGTGTAAAGTCGGTATTACTTTAAGAGAATTGAGACAGAAGAACGTGCAATAATAAATTTAAGTGCGGGATATACAGCAGTAACAATAAACTTGGCCCCAATAATAGATATCACTACTTTCATAGGCGGATTTTTTTGGAAGAGTGGGAGGAACTTGGCCTTTTTTTCAATGATAATTTTTTTGTGAGTTATTATTACAGGAATTTTGTTCAACTTCAGCCATACATTGGTCTCACATCGTGGGGAAAACTTGCTAGTTATGATGTATAGGGTGCAGCAATTAGTTCTCCCACATTTCAAAAAATTGTGGGAGGGGAAGTAATAATGGAAGGAGCGTGGGGTTTGTGATATTCAACACGAAATGACATCTAGTTTTTAGGTTTTGCAATGGTTTGGTCGCCCAAGCATCGTGCGTTCGTTGTTAAGCTGTTTTTTTAAAAAAAGTGAATCCATTATAGCCACTCAGAGGGCGTTCCGCACAAGGTATGATTTGCACTCTACAGATCCATACCTGATCGAACAACAATTTTCAGTTGGGTTCACAAATTTAGGACCACATCATCACCTTTAGACTGTATGGGGCTACGGCCCATGTTCCTCGGTCACGTGATCTCCTAACGGCATGACATATCAAGCTCGCCGGATTTGAGTCCCTGTAACTTCTTCCCGAGGGGTTACCTCAAGACTGAAGTTTTCAAACATCACCCTGGGACATTTGAAGAGTTAAAGGATGCAATTCTTGAAGAATGCATCCAAATTGATGCTGGTATGCTGACAGTGCGGGAGAGTCATTGAAAACTTCCGCGAAAGACTCCAAATGTGCATCACTCGCCAAGGCCGTCTTTGGATGACATTATTTACAAAACATAGATGGGAAAAGCTAGAATACACAAGCTTTCAGAATACAAAATAATTTTTCAAATATCTCATTTCGTTTTTATTTACCAGCTCTTTCAATTGTGGGAGAACTATTTGCCGCACCCTGTAAAACACAGTGAGTCTTTTAATTGTTTTTATAAAATAACTATAAAGTTTCCTAAAATCTTTGGAGGACAAATTCATTGTGACATTAACAGATGCTTCTGATTTACCCTTTCAAGGTCAGCTGTGGTGATTTTTGATATAGGACATTGTTTTTCTAGGTTCACGCAAAACGATTCGAAAACAACATGGCTGGTAAACAGTTGCTCAATTCAAAAGATTTCCAATGCGGCCTCTCTCTATTGTCACAAGAGATAAATCCATCAACGTACGCAAACATTGACGAGATTGTCTCCCTCCCAGAACCTGAATTTGACCCTAACTACAGGAAAAGATTGGCACTGGCATTGTACTACAAAGTAAGTGAATACCGACGAATTTCTATTAATGTACTTATGGTTCATATACCAGACCAGCATCGACCTTTGGAGTGCAGTGGGCCGTTGCACCAGGTCAGCGGACAAGTTTTCAAGGTAGTCTCTCCCTCTAATAGGGGCGTACGCAAGGGGGGGCTGGCCGGCTATAGCCCCCCCCCCCGATTTTTTTTCGAGATAGGGTGAAACGCGAGTGTTTATCATCTAACCCTGTGCTTCTTTTTCAATGTCACGCAGAAAAAACTTTTTGGGAAAGATGTTTCATACTCACATAACAAAGTGCAAGTTTAGGGCGATTTAACTTTTTTTCTACGTATTTTCAAATTTTAAGTGGTTGTACCTAC
This sequence comes from Pachypsylla venusta, assembly GCA_012654025.1. Taxonomy (NCBI): domain Eukaryota; kingdom Metazoa; phylum Arthropoda; class Insecta; order Hemiptera; family Aphalaridae; genus Pachypsylla; species Pachypsylla venusta. The sequence goes on from JAAEEI010039847.1 coordinate 59,827, forward strand.
CTTGCTTTTTATTATTAACTATTATTATTTGTGGTTTGTATTAACTAGTTGAGTAGAGTTTTTAATAATTACATTTTTAACTGAAATAAGCAAAAGACTTAAATGTTAACTGGAGAGTTAACAGGTTTTCATTGAACCGAGGTCTCAGATAAATATTTTCCCCTTCAATCGGTCAGTGGGATTTTTGCTTGTTACCTAATTCTAATGGTAACTTTTGAAACAAGGCCGCCTGATGGGGGANATCTCTAGAAAGATCGAGGGGGGGGGTGTAAAGCCCTATATTTACACTTTGTTTACATTATCTCTCTGTGAAACTAGTTGGGTTCAACACCACGACGCTGTTATATTACCTGCTTGGTTTGCCCAAGTAGGTACCATAACTTAGGTTCTCAAACTGGCGACATGATACATTTTATCATACGGTTCATTTCATTTCATTAAGCTTTAACCCCTTAGGTTTGGAATCCCTCTGTCTCTCTGTGAAACTAGTTGGGTTCAACACCACGACGCTGTTATGGTACCTACTTGGTTTGACCAAGTAGGTACCATAACTTAGGTTCTCAAACTGGCGACATGATACATTTTATCATACGGTTCATTTCATTTCATTAAGCTTTAACCCCTTAGGTTTGGAATCCCTACACCTCAGCCTTCTGGGCTTTTTGTGTATTGGTTAAGCTTATTTTTCTAGTTAAGGTTCAACTGCCCAGCGAGTTTGAGCAGTCTTCTTACCAGATTGTTTTGGACGAGTTCCTCTCTGGGGTTTAGTGACCCGGTGATACTCACTCTCCAATTGAGTAGGGCATTGCAATCAAAGATCACATGAGAGGCTGTTTCCTCTTCTTCCCCACATAGTGTACACAATGGGTTTTCCCTAAAGATTCCCATATTGTGTAGTTGTTGTTTGAGACCACAATGTCTCGTTATTAGTCCAGTGACAAGTCTCATTTGTTTCCGACTTAAGCGAAGGAGATCAGCAGTTAGAGACTTTGATGGTTTGGCCATCATTTGTTTGCTGTGTCGTATCAGAATGGTTGATAATTACACTGCACATAGTTGTATACTTTTTGTTCTTTATTTTCAGCTAGTGTTGGGTCTTTCTAAAACAGAAATTAATCCAAAATTCTTATCGGGAGCGAAAATTATACAAGATGAAAGAGCTACTTCACAAGGCAGTGAAAAGTTTAAAACAAAAGAAAACCTTTGGCCTCTAACAAAACCAATGGCAAAAATTGATGCAATCACCCAATGTGCTGGGGAGGCTGAATATGTTAATGATATACCCAAATTTCAAGAAGAGTACTATGCAGCTGCTTTACTGGCTGAAAAAGGGCCCGCAACAATTGTACATATTGATACAACGAATGCCCTGGTGAGTTTATCAGCTGTGGAAGGCCGTTAACAACAAAAATAAGATTCGAGTGAGGAGTGACGTATATCTTCATTGCCGTATGGCTGAATTAAAAAACAGCTACAAGAAACAGACACAATGAACAATACTATCTTTGTCTTCAACGAATTTAAGTGGAACCATTTAGTGACAATTAATCTAAACCATGAATATATATTTTTAACATTTACCTTGATTTGTCAACTCAGAACAATGTATAAATACATATCCACAAAGCAGACTAAGACACGTGTTTCGTTCTTGTTAGAACTCATCAGTTAAGCATAGCTAGGAATTGAACCCGGGACCCTTGGATTTGAGAGGCAGGGACTTAACCATCAAGCCACCAGTGTTTGGTGAAGAGGTACGGATACATTGTAACTCTTAAATAATCCCTAACCCAATGGGCGGTTATTTCACCGAACTCAGTGAGTGTTTGAAATGTCCACAAGATCGCAGGATATTATCGTTTACGTATCTATTTTTATGAATCCAGCTTATATATCGTCTGGTTTTTCATATTAGGACATTCGGGATTTGTTTCATATTAGGACATTCGGGATTTTTTCGGGGAGTATCTACTATCCGATTAATGTCCACGCCCAACGTTTTTATATTCAGTTATGTGGCGGGAACTGGTGTATTCATCGCAGCAAGATCTTTGATTATCCTGGATCGTCAGAGGAAAGTTACATAGTTAAAAAGTATTCATTCTTACGGCCGCGGTCTCTGTAATATTTCATATTAAGTTGTCATCAATTGCGCATCACCCACAAGAGACTCAGATTCTCTTCCTATTTTCAAGATTTACGGAAACTTTGGACTAGATTTCTTTTGATTTCACTCAGCCTCGTAAAAACAAGTGTCAAGATGACAATATTAAAAATAAATCGTGTTTACCGTAATAATAATTACGTCCTTAATCATGATCAAATGAGCGGTCCCGGTCTTAAAACCGGTTTGGTGTCCCAAATTTTTTTTTTTAAAAAAAAATACCACAAGTAGCTTTTTATTGCAGTGTTAACTAAAAATATTTATTCTTTATTTTCTAGCTGATTCGCCCGTGCTTCGCTACGGTCTATAGCTTGGCGCCTTAGAGGCATGGCCGTTCCCGTGCTAATAGGTTTCCCTTTCAAAAATCGGAAGCTAATAATATTCTATGATTCCCCTTACAAAAATCGGAAAAACGGCCATAACTCGAAAACGGTTGGACCGTTTTTTGCAAAGTATGTTCCAAATTAAAGCTTAAAAGGCCACCTAAAACTTTCTCGCTTTGAGTTAATATGTTGTCGCGACAAATTTTAAAATATCGGACAATGACCTGTTACATTCGGTCGAAAATCGAAAAATCGGTCGTAACTCGAAAACGGTTCGACATTTTTTTATTCTGATATTTTTTCTGGAGTTTAGGCCTATGGTTTCGGGGGGTGGGGGGTCCATTCTCATCAATTTTTCGATATCTCTTACCGTTTTGGCCAAATAATTAGTGATACATACACACACACATATATTTATCGTTATATTGAGTTTTATTATTATAGATTTTCTGAAACCAAAAAAAACAAGAGAGCTATATCCACGCATGGGTTTGTTAAAGATAGAACAGTTTATAGCTTCTAACAGTTTTTTCCTCTTTGACTTTGGCACTCACATCAAGATGTCATTATGATGTTTTTTTAAAAAAAAAATATTTTTCACCGCAATAAAATATTTAATGACTGTTTGGACGTTTCACGATAACTCTCAAACGCCTTGTCCGATTTTGATCAAACGACATTCATTATGTTCATGAAATTGGTAGATTTTGGGACGGGGCTAAATGGTGGCCCAATATTTGAGTGACGTCTTCTGTTCACTGAAATAGAACTACTAGTAATTCCATTGTAGGGATGGTATTTTCGACTCACGTAGGTGAGTCGACATGACTCGACTTGACCCACCATTATGAGTCGACTCAATGAGTCGACTCTCGATCTCAACTCTTATCGAGTGACAATTTTCAGAAATACCTTATTTGATCAAAAAGACATAATAAAACCAATTGACAAAAGGGGTATCTACCAAATAAACGTCCCCATCTTCGGTGAATACGTTAAAAAGACATCACAATCAATCGTCAGCTGGATAAAACAACATTTTCCTTCAGTAAACAACAAACACCCGGAAAAATATTTCTCCCTTTATTATCTTTATCAGTCAACAAAAAAAAGCTACTCGTAAGTCGACTCTTTGAAGAGTCGACTCATTTCAAAAAGATGATTCGACTCGTAAGTCGAGTCGTGAGTCGACTCATGACTCGATTCGTGGATGACTAGCCCATTCCTAATCAGTAGTGCTCTTGATTCTGTTCTGTGAATATTATAAAAGCGAAAGTAACTCCGTCTGTCTGTATGTATGTTACGCTTTAACGCTTAAACTACTGAACCGATTTTGATGAAATTTGGTATGGAGATAGACTAAACTTTATGAAAGGACATAGGCTACTTTTTATCGCGAAAAAAGGGGTTGAAACTATAAACAGCCATGCCTATAAGGTGCCAAGCGAAGCGGGCGTATCCTGCTAGTTGTCTCTATAAGAGCGTTATTGAAAATATGAGAAGTCTACTTACCTCTCGCCAATTCTATTACCTCTTTGTGCAATCTATTTTATAATTATGAAATCTTTAACATTTGAGACTAAAAAATGTTGAATTTTGTATAGCTTTTTGCAGATGACAAAGTGGAATTCGCTGGTCAAATTTTAGGCGCTATTATTGCAGACAGTAATCGAATAGCATACGAAGCTGTGAAACTAATCCACGTAGAATATTCAGAGGTGAAGATACCAAAACTTGACATGAAACAGATCATTAAAGATAAAGATACTTCCAGAATTACACAGCAAGCTGAAATCATGCCGACCACCTCCAAAAGTAAAATATTTTGTTCTTATTTCTTGTGAGAGGACGCATACGTGGCGTCTATGCGCACATAGGAAGCAATTTCCTTCCCATATGCGTCGGACGCCAATGTGTGTCATATCTAAATTGAGGCGGAAAACTCGAAAATCTGTTATTATTTAAATATAATTAACATTATTTCAAAGTTTCAACTCAAAAATACCAAAATTTTGGTCTCCGCACAGGGGAAGAACCCAGAAAAGTTGATACGCACAGGAGAACATCTTGAGATAACGCCTATGGGCGTCATACGCATTGGTGGAGAACTCCCAAAAATCCATACGCATGGAACGTGTTAAATACGTGCACTACGTGCAGTCCTCCTGGTCTAGTGGGTGCCATTTTCGGATGACCCGAGTTCAATTCTCGGTGGGGTTGGAAAATTAGACTCAATGCTGGTGATTTTAGGGTTTTACGTTTGTTGCTGGTTGTTATATTCTAATAGCTTTTTTCCCGTGCTTCGTTACGGTTACAAAATTCAACAACAATTTCGCGAAAATAAAAATCTTCTCAATTTTAGATTTTTGATGGAACCGACCCCCAGACTGAGCACCGTTCCTATTTGGAAAGTCAATATTTTATTCAAGGATATGACTTTTTGTACTGCGGAACACCTACGTCAGTCAGTATACCAACTGGGCTTTGCGTTTTATAAGTATAGATTTTTAGAAAAAAAAATATAAACCCGTTTCCCACTCCTGACATACAAAATGCATTGATGTAGCAAATCTCCCAACGAACGTTGCACACAAGTGCTGTAATAATCATAGTTGTTGTTCCGAGGAGAGAAGATTGTTCATAATTCGTTGAGATCAACTTCCCCAAGAATTCCCTTCCTAGTTTTTGAAGTAATGTGGCCAGTCAAGATTAGATTCAAATTGTAGTTTCAAATAAAAGTAACAGCCAGTCTTTACTCAACTTTGAAGAGTCGTGATAGAGGTAGAGAGCTGGTGTTTGACAATTTGGTTGAACCTCATGTTCCCAGAATACCTTCATTAGATGTAAGCAGTGTGCCTCCACTAGTGCCGGATTTAAAGTATGTGATGCCCTAAGCACTTAAGTATCTCAGGACCCTTTTTTGATGTCAGTAAATTTTTATCTCGTGAATATAAATATTATATTTCAAAGTAAATTTAATGAAGTATAACAGAAGGAAGAAAAAGTATAATAATTATATACATTTTCATTTTTAAAATAAATACAGCACTTATTTAGCCTCAGAAGTCATATTTATTTAAATGTTTAACCAATGAACAAAAAATAATTAAAAATTCAAACTTATTAATAATTATTTTCATTTTTCGTTCATATATATTTTTATTTTTTTAGTACTAATATTCTGATTATTTAGAAAAAATTGAACATCGAGATTTTTTTTTTAGCAAATTCGCGAAGGACGTTGTTAAAATCAATCTTTCATAATAATGATCATTATAGATCATTATTATTATATAGAAAGATCTATAATAATAATGGAGAAATCTAACATCTATAAAGCAAAATATGAAAACTTGCATACCAAGCAAAAACGAAATATTCCCAAAATACCTTACAACAAAAGAAGCGAACTAATTATCAATGAAGTTAACGAATCCTTATAGTATGAATTCACAAAAAGTAGAGATATACAAGACACGCACAATCCCATATATTGTGCTTCTAAAATAATAATAATAAAAACTTCATGAAGGCGCCACAAACCACCACACATAAAGATAAGGGAATCACTAACACGCTAACTTCTTCCGACCTTGAATAATGTAAACATGCATTTTCGAAAGAAACAATTATTTTTTGAACAGAATTTTTTTTCCTGAGAAAACATACTTTCTTATCAAGTGTAATACCACGTTTGGTGGGCCCCCCTGAGACATGATTCCCTAAGCAATTGTTTACTTTGCTTATTGATAAATCCGGCACTGGCCTCCACTCACACATATACCTGACACGCCTTCATGCTCTAGCAATGTTCCTATACCTCTTACAATTGAAACCAAAGTTACCATCACAAAACCAAGGAGGAATGTTCAGCCACCTGTAAAACTAACTTATTCTAAACTGGGGGGTTAAAAAATACCTTTTCCTTTTATTAGCTTGGTGGGGACGATTTGAGATTCAAATTGTAATTTCCAATAAAAATGACAGCCAGCCAACTCTGAAATTGTTTCGTTTTCTTAGCAAATTATATTAGTTTTGAGAGTGGAGCCATGCTTTCCTATAATAATTGTTTTTCCACAGATGACATTCAGTACAAATTCAAAGGTTCTGCTGAGTTTGGGCCCCAGTATCATTTTACTATGGAACCACAAACTGCCTTGTGTGTTCCTTCGGAAGATGGTGTGGATATCTATTCATCATCCCAATGGGTATCTCTGGTCCAAGAAAGTGTAGCTGGTGTGTTGGGTCTACAAAATAACAGGTAATATCTATTCATCATCCCAATGGGTATCACTGGTCCAAGAAAGTGTAGCTGGTGTGTTGGGTCTACAAAATAACAGGTAATATCTATTCATCATCCCAATGGGTATCACTGGTCCAAGAAAGTGTAGCTGGTGTGTTGGGTCTACAAAATAACAGGTAATATCTATTCATCATCCCAATG
>JAAEEI010039849.1:6869-21754 GCA_012654025.1 Pachypsylla venusta
GAAATAGAAAGGTAAAAATGAATATAAAAGTTCATTTTTGACAAAACCGGCATTTTAAGCCAAAACGGCGCCGCCTGTAGAGGAGCACTCCTATAGATCCTACAGGAAATATGTGTGAATTGAAATTTCAGGAAAGAACGCACTAGGGCTGGGAGGTCGAAAAATTAGCTTTTTAAAGAGTAGGTCCATACCTACAAACATATATGAAAATCGAAATTTCCCAAATTTTTGCAAGCAAAAAAATCCCTGACTACTGGACTATTTGAGACGGAACTGATCTTACCTCCAGTACTCAGCGAGTTCAGAGCCGCCAAGTTGAGTGAATAGTCATGTGTATTAAGATCGCTCCGTGATTTTTTTAAAAGTTTCCAAGTAAAATTTTACTTCCTTACTGCGGGTAATTAGTTCTTAAAGGATTTGTTGAATTTGTTCATGACTTTCTGTGAACAAAATTACGTCATCAGTTAATCTCAAATTTGACAGCCTTTTTCCATTGATATTAATCCCTTGAGTTCCATCCCAGTTCATGTTTCGAAACACTTGTTCTAATAAAGCTGTGAATAATTTGGGGGAAATAGGGTCCCCTTGTCTGACTTCTTTTTCAAGTTTGAAGGATTCTCCGGTGGTTTCTAATTTTATTATTGAAGTACTCTTTTGGTAGATTTTTTCAAGCATCTGTATGTAAGGTTCGGCAATGCCTTAACTGCGTAGGGAATCCATTAGACACACGTGTTCGACCATATCAAAGGCTTTATTATAGTCTGCATACACCAGATATAGATGTTTGTTATACTTCTTATAGTTTTCAATAATCTGATTCACAACAAATAGGTGATTCATTGTGGAGAAGCCAGATTTAAATCCATCCTGTTCCGGAGGTTGATTTTCATCTAAGATACCAGTTATACGCTTTAGAATTACTTTTGTGAACATTTTATAAATGGTTGACAGCATGAGACTTATGGGACGATAATTTCTGACGTTTTCCTTCGGTCCTTTTTTATGCAACAAAACTATTTCACAAGTTGTCCAGTCTTCAGGTATATTCTGATTGATTATAATCTCGTTAAATATGTCGGGTAGTGGTTTTGTAAGTTCCTCAGATACAAATTTCATTATCTCGTTTGATATTCCATCCTCTCCTGGACTTTTATCATTTTTCATCGCATTCAGCGTACTGTAGACTTCAGACTCCAGAATTGGCGGTATTTCTTCTATGATCCCTTCTATATTGCGCTCTCTATTCCATTCGTTTTCACTTTCATATAGGTTTCTATAATAATCTGTTGCAATGGAAATCACTTTCCTTCTGTTTCCAGTTTTTCTACCATCAGTATTTACCAGACGTTGTAGCCATTGCTTTCCATGCGATAAGACTTTCTTGATTTTTACTTTCTCTTCCTCTAGAAGATAAAGTATTGTATTCGTGCAACAAATTTTTTTTGGCCCGAAAAATCGTTTGACGGAACCCAAAACCAAAAATAAAGATCTAAATCAATTAAAATAAATGGTGCGGAAAACCGTACTAGACTTTGGAAATATTTGGAGCCATGGGGTCCAAAAAACCGATATTTCCGACGTACTACGTACGCCGTACTTACGGAAACGTGTGCAGAGCTCTGGAAGCCAAACTACTAGTCCGATTTTGATGAAATTTGGTACAAGTCATCTTTGGGCAAAAAGCCCGACCCATGTTTTTCTTTTTCTCGATATCGCCCTCAGGGGCGCCTCTGGCGGCCCGAATAGCCGTTTTAGGACCGAATCTCTAAAATCCAAACCACATAACCAATTTTGATGAAATTTAAAATCAGTAATTATGGAATCATTTTATCTAAAACAAATGGTCTCAGGCGCCGCTAAAATAAATGGTCTGCCAGGGGCTGGCGCCCCTGACTAGGGGTGAAAATGGTGCTTAAAATGGAAATCCCTTTTAAAATAAAAGAGATTAGTAATTTCACATGAATTTTTTTAAAAAATAATGTCTAGAGCCGACAGGGATCATTTAAAGTATTGAAAATTTTATTTAACCACGGTTTTTAAACTTTTATTCAGAGTTCCCCTCATCGGTTTCGGACCAAGAACGTCGCAATTGGACCAAATCTCTAAAATGAAAACTACATAACCAATTTTGATGAAATTTAAAATGGGTAACTACGGCAACTTTTTATGAAAACAAAAAAAAATGATAATGGTTCCATTTGGGTGCGTATTTCTCAGGGGCCCCGCCAGTGGGGCCCAATAAGTTCCTTCAATTGACTATCGATTTAAAAGAAAGTGGTCCCTTTTATTCACTTAAAATTCAAAACAATTGATGTCTAGAGCCTAAAGGGATTATTGGACTCATTATATTAACTGTTTTTAGTCAGCTTTTAGTCAGAGCCCCCCCCCCACAGTTCAGGACCAAGAACGTCGCAATTGGACCAAATCTCTAAAATCCAAACCACATAACCAATTTTGATGAAATTTAAAATCAGTAGTTATGGAATTATTTTATCTAAAATAAATGGTCTCACGTGGGTGTATTCCTGTCAGGGGCGCCGCCAGGGGCCAAACAAGGTCCGCCAGGAGCCAAACAATGGAAATTCCTTTTAAAATAAAAAATATCAGTATTTTCACAAGATTTTTTTTTTTAAAATAATGTCTAGAGACGCCAGGGATCATTCAAAGTATTGGAAATTTTATTTAACCACTACCTATTTTTATTTTTAAACTTTTATTCAGAGTTCACCCCATCGGTTTAGGACCAAGGACGTCGCAATTGGACCAAATCTCTAAAATGAAAACTACATAACCAATTTTGATGAAATTTAAAATGGGTAGCTAAATAGGGTATTGGTTTATTTATATATATAAAAAAAAAAAAGGGCCCATGTGGGTGCGCTTTTTGACAGGGTCATCGCCAGTGCGCCCCGGCAGGGGCCCGCAAATGAAAAAAACATAAAATTCGTCCAATTTTGATAAAATTTGGTATGCACAGGCATCCAAGTATTATATTAGACAATTTTTTTTTGTTTTTAAGATTTTTTGCATTTGGGGCCCCGGCCGGGCGCCAAATATGAAAAAAACATAAATTTTGTCTGATTTTGATAAAATTTGATATGCACCGTTCCCCAAGTACTATAATTGACATTTGATATTTTGTAGTAATTTTGGTTTTGGGGCCCGGGCAGGGGTCCACAAATGAGAATAACATAAAATTCGTCCGATTTTGATCAAATTTTGTATGTACAGCCACCAAAGTATTATATTTGACAATTTTTGGTGTTTTTTAAATTTGTTGAATTAAACATAATTTTTTTCTGATTTTAATAAAATTTGGTATTATTATTTTTCATTATTATTTTTCAAATAATACTGTCACTAAAGAGCAAAGTCTGCAGCCGAAGGCTCCAAAATCTTTTTAAAATAATACTATCACTAAAGAGCAAAGTCAACAGCCGAAGGCCGCAAAATCTAACAAAATATTACTGTCACTAAAGAGCAAAGTCCGCAGCCGAAGGCTGCAAAATCTTTTTAAATAATACTATTACTAAAGAGCAAAGTCCGCAGCCGAAGGCTGCAAAATCGTTCAAAATAATACTGTCACTAAAGAGCAAAGTCCGCAGCCGGAGGCTGCAAAATCTTTTTAAAATAATACCATCACTAAAGAGCAAAGTCCGCAGCCGTAGGCAGCAAAATCTTCCAAAATATTACTGTCACTAAAGAGCAAAGTCCGCAGCCGAAGGCTGCAAAATCTTTTTAAAATAATACTATCACTAAAGATCGAAGTCCTCAGCCGAAGGCTGCATATTTTTTTTTTAAATAATGGTCAACATTAACTGAAAATAGAAATATAACAATAATATCACTAAAAGACTTAAAACTTTAGAAGAACAACATCTGCATTCGGTGGTAGTCTGATGGAATGATTAAGGAAGAGAAAGTCTAGTACGGTTTTCCGTACCATTTATTTTAATTGATTTTAAGTCCTCTAGGACTGTAGAATTTTTTTTTGCATTTCCAATTTTACTTCTCCTTATATTCTTCCTGATCTTTCGTTTAGTGAGACTGTTTATTTCAGCGTAAACCAATTTATTTCTATCATTAATATCTCTAATTTTCTTCTTTTCCTCTCTAAGGTTTATTAGGTCCGTTGTTTCTTTGCTGAATCTGCTATTATATTCAGATCTCTTAACTCTACAATCTTTGATATTTCTCCTCAGGTGTTCTACAAATATCTTATAGTCTTTTGTACTCTCATCTTCCTTCAGTTGCTCAACCATGCCTTTAATTTGACTTTTAAATTTCCACATATCCATATTTTCAATATGTGGTAGGTTGTTTCTGTTAAATCACTTTTTTCTGTCTCTTAATCCTGATATAACAATCTATAGTCACTATCAAATTTAAATTGATTGAGGACTTCAATGTTCGTAGTTGTTGACATATTGTTGGTCAACATGAAATCTATTTCGTTCTTTGTTGAATCATCTGGTGATCTCCACGTCCATCTTTCACAGGCTCTTTTCCTGAAGAAGGTATTGACTATCTTCATTTGTTGACCAAATGTGAATTGAACAAGTCTATTTCCTGTTTCGTTCCGTTAACCGTACCCGAATCTTCCCATTACCAAATCTTCCTCACCATCTCGAAATCCAATCCTGCTGTTAAAATCATCGATGACATAATTAAATTCCGATTTTCCAATGTGTCGTCCTGTTCGTCATAGAAATCTTTGACGTAAGCGTCCGTAGCAGAATATGTTGGGGCGTAAACTTGTACTACAGTGTTATTTTTATTTAGAATATTCAGTGTTAAAACGGCTTTCAGAAATTCCCATACAGTTAACACTATTGTCCTTCAGTTTCTTGTTAATAAGGAATCCTACTCCATACAATCCTTTTGTTTTTCCAATGTAGAAGAGTATGAGTCCATTATTCCCACTATGTCCCAGTTTATCGTTTTTAAAGCAGCATCTAATTCCTCCAGACTTTCCTCAGTCCTCAGAGTTCTTACATTGATACTGCATGTCTTGATGGTTTGTTGAGTGGAAGTAGCATGACCAACAGCATCCCTTCCATGGCAAATACTGTCTGGGTCCCCAGGTATTATATCGCCCTCGTTTGCAGGGTACTGATGGCTTCCGAGGCTGTTTGAAACTTCGCTATCCATATTATTTACAATGTAATGGTACATCATATAGGTACACAGAATTTTTACAAGAAAGGGTAGAGCTTAGAATTTGCGAGTGTTGAAAATAATTTCCATGGTCTTTCAATCCGGCTTGGAAGTAGAAGAAAAGAGAAATGAAAGGCATCATTAAAGACTAGAGTCCGTTATTGCGCCGAAAGGATCAAGAGTTGACCAAGTTTCTGAAAAATCTTGCCATTCCATGTGCCTACAGATACATGGCTCAAAGGACTTTACTTTGTGTAAATGAGTGTTTCTGAGAAATCTTGCCTTTCCATGTGCCTAAGGTCTATCATGGACTCCGACTTTTATTGACGAAAGTGGTCATTTCACCTCGGGTGAACATCATTTACTGTAATAATTTTACGTGGTCCCCTATTTTTTAAAAACATGTGCCCCTCCCATACAACCCTGGGTCAGCTAAACTTTTTAATTTGGCTTAACGTCTCTAACATTTATTGATCATTCAAGACGGGGTTTTCACCCTCCATTCGCTGGAAACTTGCAAACCAGCTACCCACATAAACCTCATCCAGCCTGGGTTGGGCCGGAAAAAAGAGCCAACAAAACGTGGTGTTCCCAAGCGGTCACCCATCCAAGTACTGACCACGCCCATCATATGAACGAATCGATACAAGTTTGTAGAACTAGTACCGCGCGGCACCGCGCGGTCATGTAAACAATATGCATTATTTAGATAGATCTTGTGCGGCGCGGTTCGTAGTACAGCGCGGTCATGTGAACATAGTCTTATTAAAATAAATTCTAGTGTTATTTTTATCTTTGAGTAAATTGTATTTAAAAATAGGTATCAATAATTCCACATACATTCATTTTCAGTGTCCGCAAATTTTGAAAGATTCGGATGTCCAGCCGAGCAGAGGCAAGGTTCCAACGTGATGCCAGATGACTATGTGTTAAAGCACGGCAATCCTGTCCAACCGATGAAGTTCAACAGCGAATCTGAGTTTACCAGTCTGATGAATCAGATGAATAATATTAGCCAACATGTTCTGAATAATTTCGCATCTAATGGAGTCCAAGATTACATCAAGTATGTTTCTATATAGAGCTGGAGAACTATTGATAACCTGATTATCGATAGTTTCATCGGGTTCGATATTGTTTCCAAATCCAAAATTGCCCTAATTACAGCTATGTTCAGCTGAACGGGCGGTACCGCACAAGATCTATGTAAATAGATCTACAAAATTGTATCGATTGCTTTTTGGTTGTTCCTGCCTAAAAAGAGAACGTTAAGTGCTACAGCTAAAATATTAATGCATGGAATGCAAAATGACACGTTTGCTATAAATTGAATCAACTCTTGACAGTTTTTAGCGGTTTTCGGCCGCTTTTTGGCGGTTCCTTTCTAAAATGGCAAGTTCTAGAGCTTAAAATTTGGTTACCTAGTTATATCAATAAAGCATGGAATAAAAAATGACACTTATGGTTGAAATCGAATTTACTCTTGATAGTTTTTTGCCGCTTTTTAGCGGTTTTAACGAGTCTGGCATAAAAAGAAAACGGAAATAGCTAGAGAGTTGACTTCTTTTTTATTATGTCAATTTTATGTATTGTACACGTCTCGATTTTTTATTATAGCAAAGGAAAGTCGTGTGATGTTCACACTAGATTTTTCATCCTATATCTTCTTCTCTCTTCGTTTCTGGACGCCAATAATTACAATATTTTAGCTCCCTCTATCGGGCGGGAACCGACTTCAAGACACAAGTATCCTTACTTGACTAGCAAGCAAGACTGTTTCGATTCACTTTAATTAAATAAGATTTCATCAAACAAAAAGCAGGAGATATATACGAGTAATATCCACTAAAAAATCATTTAGATGACTTGAACGCATGAATTTTGTACAGGGTGCGGATCGGAAATGCCCTTTTTTGAAACCCTAATAAAAACGAAAGTATTATAGATAAAGAATCAATATTTCTTCAATTGAAAGACAAAGGTCGGAATTTTTCCGACCTTTGTCTTTAAAGTGATGGCCGCCATTGTCGATACATTGCTGAAGATGATTTTGAAAATTTCTGTATACACGTTCCAACATTTCAACGGAGATTTGTTCAATTTCTCGACGAATGAATATCTTTAGCTCATCAAGATTTGTTGGACGATGTTTGATAACATCTGCCTTCAGATAGCTCCAGAGAAATCACAAGGCGCGAGATCGGACGAGCGTGATATTAACTTGTGGACTAGGACTCTAGATCAAACATATAAGTGTCAAAACATAAATATTTATTGTCTTTTTACTTTATTATTAACTTGAGGACTAGGACTCTAGATCAAACACATAAGTGTCAACACATAAATATTTATTGTGTTTTTACTTTATTATTAACCTGAGGACTAGTACTCTAGATCAAACATATAAGTGTCAACACATAAATATTTTTTGTGTTTTTATTTTATTATTAACTTGTGGACTAGTACTCTAGATCAAACATATAAGTGTCAAAACATAAATATTTTTTGTGTTTTTACTTTATTATTAACTTGAGGACTAGGACTCTAGATCAAACACATAAGTCTCAACACATAAATATTTATTGTGTTTTTACTTTATTATTAACCTGAGGACTAGGACTCTAGATCAAACATATAAGTGTCAACACATAAATATTTATTGTCTTTTTACTTTATTATTAACTTGAGGACTAGGACTCTAGATCAAACACATAAATATTTTTTGTGTTTTTACTTTATTATTAACTTGAGGACTAGGACTCTAGATCAAACACATAAGTGTCAACACATAAATATTTTTTGTGTTTTTACTTTATTATTAACCTGTGGACTAGGACTCTAGATCAATAAGTGTCAACACATAAATATTTATTGTGTTTTTACTTTATTATTTTTTGGACGTCTCCATGCCAGAGTGTACATCACACTCGGCTTCCACAAAGGAGGTTACGGGTTCGATTCTTGGAGGAGACATTTCCTACGCCCTAAGTACACTGCCTCAGGGAGGTTCAGTGGAAGAGGTTTCTTATATGTTGTAAATGTAATATTTATATTCCTGTAAATGTAATAAGTATATACGTCAAATACCTAAATTTTGAGGGGGGTAATTCTTATTATATGTGACAGGAAGTCACTGCATGCTTATATGATCAAGTAGCTTCCCCCACATCAACCGACGACCTGTATCCGCGCCTGCTTTAAAGTAATTCTTATAATTTGTGACAGGAAGTCACTGCATTCTTATAGGACCAAACAAGGGTGGAATTCATTTACAGATCGAGTGTTTTTTTACTTTCCTTTTCCTATAAAAGGAAAGTATTGAAACTGATATTTTCGATGTCGAGTTTTCAGTGCCAAAACACTTTTTGGAGTCCCCAGAGCCCAAATCTCGGGTTTCAACAAGATAAATATCTCAAGAACGGTAATTGCTAGATACTTGACACTTTATATATACGTCAAGTTTATGCTCGGACCGAACGTCGAAGTTTGGTTGGAATCGAATTTACTGTTTGCGGTTTTTTACCGCTCTTTAGCGGTTTTAATTAATCCCGCCTAAAAAGGGAATGGTAAGAGCCAGAGATTTGAAATTATGTACGTATGTCATATTTGGGGTCTCAGTAAAATTCGAAAATTGTGGGTGCAATCAAATATACGACTGGCTTTTTTACCGCTTAATAACAGTTTTCATTAATCCTGTCCAAAAAGAAAATAGTAAGGCTCAGATACTTGAAATAGGTAGGAATGTCAAATTTGGGGTTTGGTGCCTATTCATATTAGCTTTATGCATTGATTGAGCGTGGATACATTTGGCTGCACCGTTAGGGGTGACTTACCGTTAGGGGTTTTAGAGGTTTTCGGTTGTTCCTGCCTAAAAAGAGAACGTTAAGTGCTACAGCTAAAATATTAATGCACGGAATGCAAAATGACACGTTTGCTATAAATAGAATCAACTCCTGACAGTTTTTAGAGGTTTTCGGCCGCTTTTTGGCGGTTCCTTCCTAAAATGGCAAGTTCTAGAGCTTAAAATTTGGTACCTAGTTATATAAATAAAGCATGGAATAAAAAAATGACACTTATGGTTGAAATCGAATTCACTCTTGATAGTTTTTTGCCGCTTTTTAGCGGTTTTAACGAGTCTGGCATAAATTGAAAACGGAAATAGCTAGAGAGTTGACTTTTTTTTTATTATGTCAATTTTATGTATTGTACACGTCTCGATTTTTTATTATAGGAAAGGAAAGTCGTGTGATGTTCACACTTGATTTTTCATCCTATATCTTCTTCTCTCTTCGTTTCTGGACGCCAATAATTACAATATTTTAGCTCCCTCTATCGGGCGGGAACCGATCTCGACTTCAAGACACAAGTATCCTTACTTGACTAGCAAGCAAGACTGATTCACTTTAATTAATCAAGATTGCATCAAACAAAAAGCAGGAGATATATACGAGTAATATCCACTAAAAAATCCATGCATTTAGATGACTTGAACGCATTTTTGAAACCCTAATAAAAACGAAAGTATTATAGATAAAGAATAAATATTTCTTCAATTGAAAGACAAAGGTCGGAATTTTTCTTTCAAGTGGTTTTGAATACAATATGTTGAAGGTGATGGCCGCCATTGTCGATACATTGCTGAAGACAATTTTGAAAATTTCTGTGTACACGTTCCAACATTTCAACGGAGATTTGTTCAATTTCTCGACGAATGAATATCTTTAGCTCATCAAGATTTGTTGGACGATGTTTGATAACTTCTGCCTTCAGATAGCCCCAGAGAAAAAAAAAAATCACAAGGCGCGAGATCGGACGAGCGTGCCGACCAAGGGAGATCACCTCGACTTGAGATCAGCTGTCCGGGAAACATTTCTCTCAAAACCTCCAAGGAAACTCGGACTGTATGGGCCGTGGTACCACCTTGTTGGAACCAAAGACCATGAGGTAAATCCATGACATCGAGAGCTGGCCATAAAAGGTTTGAAGCATTTCGACATACCGCTCAGAATTAACGGAAACCGCTTGATTTCCGTTTTCAAAAAATAAGGACCAGTGATTCCTACTCTTGAAATCGCACACCAGACTGTGACCCTGTCACTATGGAGGGGCTTCTCATGGAGTTCTCTAGGGTTCTTCTTACACCAATAGAGCATGTTTGGACCACCTCATCTTTCCTTGATTGAGGGGTTTGAAAAAGTTACAAAGAAATTAAAGGTGAAGAAATATTCTACAAAAACGAAAAATTAAAAACTTGTGTTTTCCAAGAGAAAAAGCCACTGGCTAAAATCTTATCACAAAATCAGAAAATTTCATTCGATTTGCGTCCAGGGAAACTAGTCCTGTCAACCTACGATTTTTGGTTGCGATACAGGAGCATTTTCAAAAAAGGGCATTTCCGAGCCGCACCCTGTACTACTAGGTATGTACGTCACTGTTATTTTATTCAACACAGTTTCTCATAATTGAGGAAATTACAAAAGATTATTGGAGTAATTATTATTATTTCTAGGTACCTAAGTCATAATTAATAATCAAAACTAATCCATAAAATTTTAACGTCACTTTGGGATGGGGGCGGGCCCCCCTTTAAATCCGCCAGTGATTATGATCAAGTAGCTCCCCCCCTATCAACTGACGACTTGTATCCGCGCCTGCTTTAAAGTAATTCTTATTTTTGCAGATTCTTCTTTGCATACAAAGCAGCAAGCGAATTTAATGACGTTGAGTTTTCTGACTTTTTTTTCAACAAATATGAGTTTAAGTATAATGTTAGCAGCTATCTTCNGACGACTTGTATCCGCGCCTGCTTTAAAGTAATTCTTATTTTTACAGATTCTTCTTTGCATACAAAGCAGCAAGCGAATTTAATGACGTTGAGATGTCTGATTTCTTTTTCAACACATATGAGTTTAAGTATAATGTTAGCAGCTATCTTCCTAATCACAGACCGAGTCACTTTGGATTGGAAATCGAATTTCTTGATGAACTCATTAGAAGTAATGGAAATGTCAAAAATCACGTCTACCTTTGTGCTGTTGCGAAAGAACATTTAGAATTCGGATATTTCCAACCTGATCAGGTGGCAGGTAGGCTATATATTATTTTGGTGCTTTCCGGAACTTGGCCTGGCGCACTGCCGTGCGCTCAGATTATCTAGTAACTACGCTTCTGGACAAAAAATAAAACTCTGCCAATGTGACACTTGGGTTTATTATTTTACTGGCTAAAAAAATACCCCTCCTCTCCCCAAAAAAATCTGGGGCGTAGTTAGACCCTAAATTTGACATACAAGTGACAGCAGCCAAAACTGCTGAATCAATGTAAACAACTGACTGCATATCCTTCAGGTCAAGGCAGACATCAGATAGACATAGTAAGCAGCTGCATAGAGCATTCTCGGAATTATTTCTTCAAAAGTTATTTATTTATTATTTTAAAATTAAAGTTATAATTATGTTTATATTATTATTTTTTTAGAAAATTAAAATATACTTTTTTTAAAAAAAATATTTACTTATTATTTTGGTACATACCAACTTTCAAATATAAATTTGGTGTTTTTTGTTTGTTTTTAACCCTAGGATTACCAAGCTCTATTCAATTACGTGCATTGCCAAGCGGGGGGGGGGGTACAAAGTATCCGNGGGGGTACAAAGTACCCGCAAACAAAATAAAGGATAAAATGATTTTTTTTTATTACAATAAGTCGCTATGATTTTATTAAAAACTAAAAAAATATAAACTAAATCAATTATTACCTTATTATCTTACATAAAAATAAAATTTAATCCCAGAAATAAAATAATGTAAATGAAAATAAAAAAAAATTGCTAGACCCTAGGAAATCTATTCTGAACCAGATCTTTGTCCTTCCTGACATCCCACACAGACAAATGTCTTTTGAAACTGTTTACACACACTTATTTCTTGCATGTGGTACATAATTACACACTTTAGACAATTTATGGTAGCTTTTAATGGTAGCTTTAGACAATCAATGCATTGGTACCATGCATTGGTATAAAGTACCCGCGCCCAAAGTTTGGCTTCAATATCATTCCTTAGAACATACATATTTTTATATACTATGATAATATTGCTTGTGACAATTTTTAAAGGTCTCATTAAAATAAGTATCATAATTTGATTACTACAAGCTTTTTGCTAAAACGCGGGTACTTTGTACCCCCCCCCCCTTGGCAATGCTAGGGTTAATTTGGCTTAACGTATCTTTAACAGCTATTGGTCATTCAAGACGGATGTTTTACCCTCCATTCGCTGGAAACTTGCGAACCAGCTACCCACATTGACCTCACCCAGTCTGGGTTGTGCCGGAAAAAAGAGCCAACGATACGTGGTGTTCCTAAGCGTGGTCACCCCATCCAAGTAATGGCCACGCTCGACGTTGCTTAACTTCAGTGATTTGACGGGAACTGGTGTATTCAACGTGGTATGATCGTTGGCTGGATTTGGAGCTTAGTATGACAAACATACCAAATTTCTAATAGCTCTTACCAAGCAAGTTTGGCAACCATTGCATGACCACGAGAAGATCCATAAGAGAAATATTGGCATACTATGTCAAGTAAAATCATATAGAAGGTATCTTCACTAAATTGAGCGAACCAGCTAACTAGTTTCATGTTCTCCTGAAAACATCATCAGAGCAGGGTGTCCCAAAAGTCCGAGACCGCCTGAATATCTTTTGAGCAGCTTTATGTGGAGTTTTGAAATTTTGCATGGCATTATACCATAAATTAAAACACACCTGATGGTGTGACCAATTTTTCAGGGGCGGGTCCCATGTGGCCCCCAGGGGTTCCAACTTTTGTTTTTTAAATACGAATCCCCATCTTGTGATAGATTTTCAAAAAAACCATAGAATTAGAAGTTAGTGCTTTGCAAATAAATTTACACGTCTAGCGTGTTTGGTTTCAAAATGGCGGCCATTTGAAATTTCCAAGGTATGACTTCCAAGAGTGTCTAAAACTAGGCGAATTATGTCAAAAAAGCAGGTTGCTCAACATTGGTGTTCTATGCAATCATTCAATATCTCATTGCAAAAAATTCGATTAGTTTTAGATACTCTTGGAAGTCATATCTTGGAAATTTAAAATGGCCGCCATTTTGAAAACAAACACGCTAGACTTGTAAATTTTTTTTGCAAAATACTTCTAATTCTAATGTCTTTCTGAAAATGTATCACAAGATGGGAGTTCGTATTTAAAAAAACAAAAGTTGGACCNACCAGTTCCCGTCAGATCACTGAAGTTAAGCAACGTCGGGTGTGGTCAGTACTTGGAGGGGTGACGGCTTTGGAACACCACGTATCGCTGCTCTTTTTTCCGGCCCAACCCAGGCTGGGTAAGGTCAATGTGAGTAGCTGGTTTGCAAGTTTAGAGCGAATGGAGGGTAAAACCCCCGTCTTGAATGACCAATAGATGTTAAAGGGACGTAAAACAAATTAAAAAAAGAAGAAATTAATCAAGTGAAGATATAGTACTTTTAATGTTCAATATTTCAAAATTTTCTTTACAGCTATCTTAAGATTTCAAGAGCCGGAAACAGAAAGACTGGGGTACATCGTGGTCCACCTAAGCATGGGATTACCGGGACCCATCCTCATTTTTGAGGATGAACAATCACCAAGTCAGAGTAAGTATGCCCGGTAGGTGTGGGGTTGACACTCGGGCGTATTGTTTACGACGACAGAAAGTTATTATTATTAAGTAATTTATTGTGTTTCAGAGGTGTCTAACCTCTGACACATTACAATAAGCAATATCTTAGAGCTGTTGTTGTTGTACTCACTGTGTCTCCAAGCCAAGATGACAGCGATGATATACTTCAGGGTTCAGCAAGGATTTAAGATTTATGTAGCGTTTGTAGCGTGACCCAGAATGACCCGTCACTCTCCTCCTTAACTTTTGAACGGCTTTTTATTGTGTTTCAGAGGTGTCTAACCTCTGATACATTACAATGCAAATTACATTCCCCTATCCCCGATCAAAATTATTTATTATGTTTCAGAGGTGTCTAACCTCTGACACATTACAATGCAAATTACATTCCCCTATCCCCGATCAAAATTATTTATTATGTTTCAGAGGTGTCTAACCTCTGACACATTACAATGCAAATTACATTCCCCTATCCCCGATCAAAATTATTTATTATGTTTCAGAGGTGTCTAACCTCTGACACATTACAATGCAAATTACATTCCCCTATCCCCGATCAAAATGATTTATTATGTTTCAGAGGTGTCTAACCTCTGACACATTACAATGAAAATTACATTCCCCTATCCCCGATCAAAATTATTTATTATGTTTCAGAGGTGCTTAACCTCTGACACATTACAATGCAAATTACATTCCCCTATCCCCGATCAAAATTATTTATTATGTTTCAGAGGTGTCTAACCTCTGACACATTACAATGAAAATTACATTCCCCTATCCTCGATCATAATTATTTATTGTCATTGAATGGTTATGGTGAGATCTAGGTTTGACCCCTTCGAAGTGACTTTTATTGACAAAAACTGTCGATTTCTCAAGGAATTTAAATGGAATGTTACAAATATTTTTTGTTCAAATAAAAATACAAACGAAATAAGAAAAAACTTTCTTTTTCAAAAAAATAATCGGGGGCAGAGTTGGAGGGGTCTAAAGTTTGACGAACGATTTTTTTTATTCGATTTTTAGATTCTACGTATCTTCGAA
>JAAEEI010039849.1:27857-38424 GCA_012654025.1 Pachypsylla venusta
TTTTTTTTTTTTTAATTTGGCTTAACGTCTCTTTAACATCTATTGGTCATTCAAGACGGGGGTTTTACCCTCCATTCGATGGAAACTTGCAAACCACCTACCCACATTGACCTCACCCAGCCTGGGTTGGGCCGGAAGAAAGAGCCAACGATATGCGGTGTTCCCAAGCGGTCACCCATCCAAGTACTGACCAAGCCCGACGTTGTTTAACTTCAGTGTTCTGACGGGAACTGGTGTATTCAACGTTGGCATACTTATGACTAATCAGATTACAAAGAAAATACTTCTCTACGATTGGTGAACTTATTTATTTAATGCACCGCTCTTTTGGTGAAACGTTCTCTTGACGGAGTATGTTCTAAGGCGTGATATACACACCAGAGGAACACGATATTTATCACAAGCGATTTTTATCCCTTGCGATACCTTCACTCATTCACACTAAGGCAACTTTTACTGCCTTTATCGTCTGATTTTATCGTATGGTATTTTAATTTTCTTCAATAATAAAACTCAATGTAACAATAGAGATGTATCTACAGGGTGTTTGGCTATAAATGGGACCCCTAAATATGGTGAATAGCTGATATCAAATGAAACATTTTTTACGAAATTCAGTAGTGAGCCAGACGAAGCATAGCCGAGTTACAGGTTGGAGAAGGTCATTTTTGGACAATTTTCAACGTCGCTTGGTGGGTTCTGTGTGACCGAACAAAAAGAAGATGGACACTAAATCGCAGTTTTTGGTGGCGGTGATTTCAAATATGCCATCAAAATTTTAAAAAACAAAAGGAAAATGGGAAAAACCTGGAAAGTGATTACATTTTTTTGTCTGTTCTCAAATGTGATTCAACTTATGAAAAGAGCGTCTCTTTCTATTTCTAAGACATTTTGTGTAAATTTTTTTGAAAATTCCCATGTTAAGAGAGAACCACGAAAAAGGACCGATTATGATAAAATATTAGAAATAAAGTCCAATTAACGTCCTGGAATTTTTTGTTCGAATTTAAAAAAAAATTCTACACAAAATGTCTTAGAAAGAGACACTCTTTTCATAAGTCGAATCACATTTGTGAGAACAAACAAAAAAATTTAATCACTTTTCAGGTTTTCACCCTTTTTGCTTTTATTTTTTTAAATTTTGATGGCATAGTTGAAATCACCGCCATCAAAAACTGAGATTTAGTGTCCATATTCTTTTTGTTTGGTCACACAGAAACCACCAAGCGACGTTGAAAGTTGTCCAAAAATGACCTTCTCCACCCTGTAACTCAGCTATGCTTCGTCTGGTTAACTAACGAATTTCGTAAAAAATGTTCCGTTTGATGTCAGCTACCCACCATATTCAGGGGTCCCATTTATAGCCAAACACCCTGTATATTTATTTGTATGTATCGTTAGCAATAATATTATGGCCCGATAAAAGTTGCTATTACCCTGGTGTGAACGACTCGACTGTATTTATAAGAATTTTAATCTAAAAAGTTTATGTGAATCGCACCCGATAAAAATCACTTGCGACAAAATATTGGGCGATATTTATCCTGTTGCTCTGGTGTGTACCCCGGACGTTCATTCCATTTTTTTGGGGGAGGAGGGAGTTTAACATCTTTTTAACATCTATTGGTCTTCCGAGATGGGGGTTTTCGCTCGAAACTTCGTAAATACTCATGCATTCAAACCTCTCTGGACTCACTCAGCCTGGGTTGACCTGAGGGCGCGATGTACGTGGACAACCTCCTGATAAAACTTTGCTGGACGTTGTGTAACTTCAGTGATCTAATGGGAACTGGACTATTCAATATTTATCCTTATCTAGTCTGAACAACCTTCGGTGAATTCCTTCAAGGCTGATGACAGAATTATTCTGCTGTTTCAGAGAGACGTGTCAATGTCACAATTATTACAAAGCATAAACATGACAGCACATGATTTAAAAAATACAATGTACCTATTCTCGATTAATGTTAATAATGATGCTGATAATGATGCTTTCCACAAGGGAATGTCTAAACTAAGTCGAAAGTGGTATACAATTAGAAAGGATTACTGGAATAGATGGTATAGGGACAGCTTGGTGTTCTGTAATCCGGATCAGCATTTCGAGTAGACTATAAATAATTAAATCATTAAATAACATCTTATATATAAGTGTTAAAGACGTCTCCGTGGCAGAGTGCGCATCACACTCGGCCTGCACCAAGGAGGTTCCGGGTTCGATTCCCGCACGGGTCGAAAATTTGGAAAAGGTTTTTTTCGAAGTTTCTACCTGTTCTGATTGTGCTATGGTAATAGCGTCAAGTGGTAGCATTATAAGGAAATTGTTAAAGTGTAGCTTAGGCTTAGTGATATTGGAGTGAATGTTGAAAATATCTTGCAATGTTATGATGCCCACAAACATTGTGACATAATAACACAAGGAAATATACATTTACATATATGTGATGTTAAAAATATCTATTTTAAACTTGTTTCGTTATAATTAATTATAAATAGTATTTCTGGTAAGTTTTTTGCTTTAATTTAATTTAAGCGCAGACATAAAATAAATTTAGTAATAACAAGCGCTAAATTTAACACAAATAAATTCCTTAGAAAAAAAAACAAGAATTAAGAAAACATTCATGGATCCAATTAAAGAGAGTATTACTGTATTAATATGAGTTGGGTAATTCCTCAGGAATTAACCCCGTCCTTTGAATGAACTTTATTTTATGTTATTTACCTTCTTCTTCCAACTATCTTCTTCCTTTCTATCTCTATTTTTACCATTTAAGAACTATTATTATAAAAGTTCATAACAATCTATACCCAGATACAAGATGCTGCTTACATACCGTAAGGTGCTATATGACAGCATAACAATCTATACCTAGGCAGGGGCGTACACAAGAGGGGGGTGGCTGGCCGGCTATAGCCCCCCCCAATTTTTTTTTTTTTCGAGATAAGCCATCAAATGTGANCCGGGCACATTTGATGGCTTTTTCGAGATAAGCCATCAAATGTGAAACGCGAGTGTAGATCCTCAAACCTTGTGCTTCTTTTTCAATGTCATGCAGAAAACACTTTTTGGGAAATGTGTTTCATACTTCCATAACAAAGTGCAAAGTTAGGATGATATAACTTTTTTCTACATATTTTCAAATTTTAAACAGTTGTACCCTACCTTGCTTTTTATTATTATTTGTGGTTTGTGTTATTTGATAACTGGTTGCAGAGTTTTTAATAATTACATTTTTAACTAAAATAAGCTGGGTGGGTTTCACCAAGAGACTTAAATGTTAACAGGAGCGTTAACAGGCAGGTTTTCATTGAACCGATCTGAGGTTTCTTCTGGGGTCTCAGATTATTATTATTAATTGTGGCGGACTTTCCTTTCGGAATTCCAAGTGCTGCGTCCACTAGTTGGGACTATTGCACACCAGATTTTCCACAGCTCTAGTAACTCTCACCCAGCCCTGAAATTGCCGAACGCCTAATGATGTTCAGCAACGAATCTACTGGGTTAGAGTGTATCTCTATGAGTTCACAACCCGGGAACCCTAGCGTCCTGAAGCATTGTAGCGCCATATATGGGCAGTCAAATATAATGTATCTCTCACCCAGCCCTAAAGTTGCCGAACCCCTAATGAAGTTCAGCAACGATTCTACTGGGTTAGAGTGTATCTCTATGAGTTCACAACCCGGGAACCCTAGCGTCCTGAAGCGTTGTAGCGCCATATATGGGCAGTCAAATATAATGTGCGAAGCCGTCTCCTCTTCTTCTCCACACATCCTGCACATCGCTGTTCCCTTGTTGACCCCTATAGTTTTTAGGTGTTTCCTTAGAGCACAGTGACCCGTCAGCAGCCCAATCACCAGTCTGATGTCACGTCTGCTGAGATTCACAATTCTCTTTGCTGTTTTCTCTGAGGGGCCCATAATCATCCTTTTAGAGAAAGGAAGTCCCGTGACCCCGTTCCAGGTCTCCTTGTGTTTTTCAAAGACCCAGTCTTCTATAGCTGCCTTGGCCAAGCATTTCGCTATGCCAACCGCCGGCTCCGGACCAGTGAATGGTGTCGAGGAACCGGCCCTGGCTAGCTCATCAGCTTTTTCATTTCCCTCAATGCCCTCGTGTCCAGGTACCCAATTTATATGGATCCTGTTCCTCCTGGACACCTCATTGAGGAGCTGTTTACACTCCCAAACAACTTAGAGTTGATTTGGTTTGCTTCAAGAGCCTTTAGGGCTGCTTGACTGTCTGTTTAGACCGAAATTGTCCTATTGTTTAGGTCCATTTTTCTACACAGCTGCAGGCATCTGAGAATGGCATATACCTCAGACTAGAACACCGTAGTGTATGTCAGTCCTGGGGTCCCAGATAAATATTTTCGCCTTCAATCAGTCCGTGGAATTTTTGCTTGTTAACTAATTCTAATGTAACTTTGAAACAAGGTCGCCCGGTGGGGGGCGCGGTTTTAGGCATAACCTGGGTAGCTCAAGAAAGAAAGAAAAAAACGCCCTGATGTTTACTACATATGGAAGGAAAAAAAATTCTCAAAAAAAAAGGCTATATCTTGGGCGCGACAGAGTACATCAACAAATAGGCAGAGGCGTAGGA
Organism: Pachypsylla venusta; assembly: GCA_012654025.1. Taxonomy (NCBI): domain Eukaryota; kingdom Metazoa; phylum Arthropoda; class Insecta; order Hemiptera; family Aphalaridae; genus Pachypsylla; species Pachypsylla venusta. The sequence goes on from JAAEEI010039849.1 coordinate 32,458, forward strand.
ACGGTAGGGCGCACCGCCCCGGATGCCAGTCCCAACGGGCTTTGCTACGCTCTTATCTCTAGAAACATTCGCTTATCAGTGAGGGGGGGTTGTAAAGCCCCATATTTAAACTTTGTTTACATGAAACTAGATGGGTTCAACACAACGACGCAGTTATGGTATCTACTTAGTTTGCCCAGCCCCCCCCCCCACGAAAAAAAATCCTTTGTACGCCCCTGTACCTAGATACAAGATATTTTAATTCTTTTTTAGTTATTAATTTAGTTAGTTTTAAGGTGTAATTGTAAAAGATTATTTTTATACTTGTGAACTATACCTTGTAAAAATAAATAAATTAATATTATATTATATTATAAGATGCTGCTTACATACTGTAAGGTGCTATAACACAGCATCGCAATATATACCCAGGTACAAGATGCTGCTTACATACTGTAATGTGCTATATCACAGCATAACAATCTATACCCAGGTACAAGATGCTGCTTACATACTGTAAGGTGCTATATCATAGCATAGCAATCTATACCCAGGTACAAGCTGCTTCTTACATACTGTAAGGTGCTATATCACAGCATAGCAATCTATACCCAGGTACAAGATGCTGCTTACATAATCTAAGGTGCTATGTCACATCATAGCAATCTATACCCAGGTACAAGATGCTGCTTACATACTGTAAGGTGCTATGTCACAGCATAGCAATCTATACCCAGGTACAAGATGCTGCTTACATATTGTAAGGTGCTATATCACAGCATAACAATCTATACCCAGGTACAAGATGCTGCTTACTTATTGTAAGGTGCTATATCACAGCATAACAATCTATACCCAGGTACATGATGCTGCTTACATATTGTAAGGTGCTATATCACAGCATAACAATCTATACCTAGGTACAAGATGCTGCTTACATACTGTAAGGTGCTATATCACAGCATAACAATCTATACCTAGGTGCAATATTCTGCTTACATACTGTAAGGTGCTATATCACAGCATAACAATCTATACCCAGGTACAAGATGCTGCTTACATACTGTAAGGTGCTATATCACAGCATAACAATCTATACCTAGGTACAATAAGCTGCATGTACCTAGGTACCTATATAAAATTTGTAAAACTCAATGGTGTCTAAATAGTTACCAAATCTTTTCAAATGGTGTCAGTATTAATTAGAGAGTTTCTGTTTTTTTTTTCTTTCTCTTTAAACCGCCCCCATGTGCGATCCGAAGATTACAATTAGTTAGATAGAGTCAATGGCCCTGAAAAGGGCCGTTTTAAGCGTCATCCAGCATTCGAAAACAAGCGGCGGTCGTCAACGTATTTAGTTTACTTCTTCTTGGGTACCGCTTTTTTGGCGCTGGTAGCGGCAATTTTCTTCGTCTTGGGTGCCTTCTTTGCTGGATATTTGGCATCCTTGTTGGGTTTCATAGCTTTCGCTTTGGGCGCTGGTTTAGCAGCGGATATCTTGGCGGCAGCGGTCTTCTAAGCGGCGGCTTTGGGTTTCTTCGCAACAGGGGCCTTCTCCTGGGTGGCCAATTTGAAAGATCCACAGTAATTCCCTAACATTGTTAGTGTTCGACGGTACTTGCGCCAACCAGGACTAGGAGATGGAAATTCTATAACAGAACAAAGGAGAATCAGTCAAGCAAATCATTAAGAAAACGATCACAACAATCAACAATTCTGGCAATTTTCGGATTAATGTTTAGAAAAATAAAGGGTGCTCAAAATTGAGGTATCATTTTAATTTTAATAAAAAAAGATTTTTTTTAAAAAATATTAAATATATTTTTATTTTAATTTATTACAAATAGGTTCCGGTTAATAATGAAAAATTATGTCGGCCAAGTGGCCCCCCCTACTTTTAAGTTTTATTTGTAGTTCATGAATATATATTTTAAAATCTGATTTTATTTTGTACTTGCATTGTTTTTTAATTGAGCGCTATTCATTACTTAGGATATTGATTTTGCGCAATTTTTCTTTTTGAAAATATAAATCGTGACTCCACCATGTTGGAAATTTCTTTTTATTTAAATTTTTTGGTCGCCACTAAGGTACATGTATATCTAAACATTTATATAAAACTAGCTGAGTACCCGAACTTCGTTTCGAGAAGATGAGAGAAAAAAATGATAATAAATCTGACTCCCACATTAATAATCATATCTCCCACATTAATAATCATAATAAGAACGTGTTGGGAGTAGTATTGAGTTTAGACTGGGTCTGTGACCCGGCCTAACCGTGCGCAGACTGCAACATGCATTTTATTTTTTTTGGAACCTAATCAATATGCAATTCAAATAAATTATATATATTAACATAGCTTTTTTTTTTAATTTGGCTTAACGTCTCTTCAACTTCTATTGGTCATTCAAGACGGGGGTTCTACCCTCCATTTGCTGGAAACTTGCAAACCAGCTACCCACATTGACCTCACCCAGGAGGTTGGGCCGGAAAAATAGCCGACATCACGAGGGCGCGAACCCACGTGGACACCCACATGGTACAACCTCGCTGGGCGTTGCTGAAGTTCAGTGATCTAAAACTTATAATTTGGAACATTGATTACTCTGATGAAAAAAGTATGAAGTTCAATTGGAACTGAGTTGATATACATATTAATAACTCACCCTGTATAGACGCGGTAGTAGTACATGCTCTTAAAAATGAAGTAGAGCACGATGTCTGCCATAATTCATGTAATTATTGAGTACGGAGGAGAATCTGAGGTGGACTGTTATAACTACACATGACCGAGACAAGATCTATCAAGACTATTCATAGATTTCCACTAGGAAAGGGAACTAAATACAGACTTGGTGAATTTACAGAGTACATATATAGGGTGTTCAAATTTGAGGTATCATTTTAATTTTCATAAAAAAAGACTTTTTTAAAAAAATATTAAATATATTTTTATTTTAATTTATTANTGTCCCCCCCCCCTACTGGCTTCTGGCTCCCAATCTTTTACCAAAATTCTGAATCACGTTATTGAAAATACTGTTTTCAATATTTGAAATCTGCTCGATAATGTTGTTTTTAACCTCTTGAATTGTTGTGGGATTATTTTGTGAATTTTTTTTAAATCGAAAGTGCACAGAATTTGTGCACCAAAATCAATTTTCCTCACTACCAAACTTGAAAGTGTACAGTCTAGATTCGTGAGATTCTTATTTTCTAAATTCAGTGGTTTCTACCCTACATATCCGGAACCCATATGGTACACACTGTTCCTGGAACATCTACCATTGTGTACGTTAAAATCAAGGCGACCTCTCACTAAATTTTGATGTTCAGAGTGCCTAATCTGTTGCTTAGGTAAAGGAAGAGTGCTAATTATTTTCAAATACCAAATCCTTGCTCCTCAGTTTATGAGGAATCACCACTTATCTCATCTCTTTACATCTTCAACCAATACTCCTCTCAACTTGACTTATCACTCAATCCGAATAAGTTCAAAAAAATTNATATATATAAAAAAAAACGTACGTTGTAAAAATTTAAAGAGCCACAATTCTGTAGTGTCGTCAATCTGACTACGAATCTGTGTGTTTTCTTTCTTCGTAATGCAAACTTGCGTAAGAAGGAAGAGACCTTCCTTGTGTTCTGTGCTGTGAGAAAGATGTTTTGGTCTTTGTATCAAGCCCAGAAAGAAGAACGGCACTGCTTCCAACCAGTCGACGAATTCGTCTCTCTAACGTACGTTGTAAATATTTAAAGAGCCACAATTCTGTAATGTCGTCGTCCTGTTTATGATTCTGTGTGGCTTCTTTCTTACTAGGAGTGTTGAATTCGAATACAAAAACAGAAATTATACAAGTGGCCACTTCGCTAATTTGTAGTCGGAGTGACAACTACACTAAAGTGGTGTTTTAGAATATGGCCCTTAGAGTTATCGTGAAATGAATAGATAAATACGACGTTAAAAAAATCGAGATGTTGACACTAGACCTCACTACAATCGAGAATGTATATATCTAGACACGTTTGTCATGCTGTTAACAAGAGTACAGAGACACATAGGGACATAGGGATGACACAATATATCGAAAATCGATATATATCGATGTATGTTCTTCCGATGTATCGATATATTTTTCACGATATATCATTTAATATGTACACTAATTTAGGCTTTTTTCAATGTTCTTAATATAGCGTTAAAAGTTGAAGTTATCCATTTTTTTTACTTGAAGTTTTCTATTTTAGGGGGATCCTAGTTTTCCCTTTGAAATTGGTCATTGGTGGAAACTGGAAAGTAGTGGAGGGTTAGGAAAGTACAGAGAGGAGACGACATTTCCACTAATTCACCTCGTAAAATTCTAATTTCTAATAAACCGATATATATCGTCGATACCTATATTCTCATATATCGATATACTAGCGGTTTCGCCCGTGCTTCGCTACGATTCTTATATTGCGATCTTTGTATTTCAAGGACAATGGAAATTGGGGGGGAGGGTGTATTGGTTTGTGTCCACCCTGTATATCGCAACCTTTAAAAATCGAGATTTAAACGTTTCACTAGGCGCCTTAGATGCACAGCCATTCTTACTTTTTAGTATTTTCTAAATTTTATTTTACCCGTTCCCGGTTTCGAACTCGTAACTCTGGAATGGCTGGCCACACCTGTGCAGAAAATGTCCTAAAATAAGGACTACATGGCCACCTAAAACTCGCCTTGAGTTGATATGTTTTCGCGACAAAATTTAAGATATCGGACCGTGACTGTCCGATTTTGGAGAATTAATTAGAATTTTGCCCGTAACTCGAGAACGGCTTGACATATTTCAGTTGTAATAATTTTTTTTCCGGAACTTGGCCTGGCGCACTGCCGTGCGCTCAGATGTTTACGTCTTTTTATCAAGCCCAGAAAGATGAACGGCACTAATCTCGTGCTTCTAACCAGTCGGCGAATTCATCTCTCTAACGTACGTTGTAAAAATTTAAAGAGCCACAATTCTGTAGTGTCGTCAATCTGACTACAAATCTGCATGTCTTCTTTCTTCGTAATGCAAACTTGCGTAAGAAGGAAGAGACCTTCCTCGTGTTCTGTGCTGTGAGAAAAATGTTTACGTCTTTTTTTATAAGAAAAGTCTTGTAACGTTCCAACAGATTCCCACTTTTCATTTGAAAATTAGAAAATTTGAAACGGCGTGATTTTCGCGGGTCGCCATTTTTTATCGGAGTGACGTCATCAACACATAAACAAAACATTTTCAAATTTATCAAAAGTCTTGTGATAAGAAATAATAATTATTTAGTCAATAATTATTTAATTAGAACTAATATCAGTTGCAAGTGATTCTAAATCAATCAGCTGTGAAAACCATTCTTATTTCAATATTTCCCATAATTTTCTTCTGTATTTCTGCATGAAATTAATATTATTATTGGTATCAATGTATTAGCTAGTCCGGAATGCTTTTTTCCTTGATCAACCAACTTTAGTGGTTATAAGCTGGACTTTGGTTAGGTTGCTAAAACCTAGGTTACAGCCAAGAAAAAAGTTAAGCTAGGTGAGCTTGAGCGAGGCGGCTGACTTAGCTACAAGGTAGCCTAACCTACGTTCAGCTTAAGGGAGTGGGACCCTGCATATCGGTATAGGGGTCAAAGCTCAGTTTTTAAAATTGACCTAAGGTCAGGCCCGGATCAAGCATGCGCGGGGCCCTTGGCACATTTGGGAGCGGGGCCCCTAAAATGAATGTTTTGAAAAAAAAATACATATAGCATGCTAAAATGTACAAAAGTCTACATAATTGTGAACGTTAGTGAACTCCATTTTTGACCCCGGTATACATCCCAAAATACATTTGTATATGTGTATGCTGTATGTATGTTTGTTTGTTACGCCATACAAGCCATGTTTTTCATCCGATTTCGACGAAATTTGGTATACATATTTAGGACATGAAGGAATTTTGCTGTATAGTGGGTAAGTAATTT